>JABUQX010030813.1:110000-129404 GCA_015478945.1 Trachelipus rathkii
ATCTCTACCACTTTATTCTCCAGAAACAACTCTGTTAAACAATATAATACATACTGAACACCCATTATAATCTATCCAATTATAGCAAAATATAACTTCATCCTTATTCTAAGGAACCACTCTCTCTGTTAAGCACTATCCTTCTTCCAGATCATCTATTTTTAGTCTGAAAAACACACTATCTTCATTAACCATCTCTTCGTAGTTAGCGTTTTAATTCTGTTAATAAAAGTTCATGTCCTTCTTATATATCAATTAAATTATTGTAAGCCATGACACACTTTACAAACAAACAGCCTTACTGACGAAGGCTAATTTGCATTTTTTCGAAGGGCGTAGAGGCAAGCTTCCTTTTCAAACCTCGCAATAACTGTTCCATCTTCATTATAGCCCAGAGTCTCAGGAAAACTAAGAGAGATTTCAAGTAAAAAAATTCGAAGGATGAGAGGCACGAGAGTGCGTAAATCTAACAGAATCCTAATTGAACTGAGGAGTATTAATCTTCTCAATTGAACTTAAAGACATCATAGCTTCTAGAAGACGAATGAAGTACCAATTTGTCCCTAACGAAATTTAACATCACATTGAAGGAGGACGCACCGAAGGTGATTTATCATCCTCAATATAGACTCCCTCACAAATACCTCACACAAATTGAGGAAGGGGTCGAATCTTCTCAACAAAAAGGGTATATCCGCCCCATTTCAAGCCCACATTCAGCCCCCCTTTTGGTTATTCCTAAGAAAAATTCCGAGAAACCCCATATAGTCGCAGACTACCAGTTTCTGAATTCACACACCGTTTTAAACAGATTCCCCATCCCTTGTATTAACGACGTGCTCAGCTCTTTAGGAAACAGCACCATTTTCACTTCTTTGGACCTTAAGGATGGGTACAACGCAATTGAAATCGAAGAGGACACTCAACCTCTTTTCGCTTTTAGACCCACAAGGGGACAATGTGCCCCCCAATAAAGTTAAATTTCGGTTTATCAAATGCACCAGCAGTCTTTGTGAGGACCATGGAGCTGGTTCTATCTCACCTCTTAGGTGATGCATGCAGGGTTTTCCTTGATGATGTCCTTATTCTAGGAAACTCTCCCGAAAATCATCTGGAAAATCTGAAAAAAGTTTTTGATTCATTTAGAAAACACAAACTGAAAATGAAATTGTCAAAATGTTGTTTCAGTAGGACTAATTTACTTTTCTTGGGCTTCAAAATTTCAAACAAAGGGATCTCTCCCGATCCTATTAGGTTAAAAACTCTTACAGCTTTCAAGCCTCCTACAAACATGTCTGAAACTAGGTCGATCTTAGGCTTCCTAAACTACTACTCTCATTTAGTGATGGGTAAATGCCTGGGCACTTAAGAATTGGGCAAATGCCCTGGGCATTTATCTGGGCATTTGTCCAATTTGGGCATTTTAGAGGGCATTTATACTGTTATTATATAATATAATATATATATATATATATATATATATATATTATATATATATATATATATATATATAATATATATATATATATATATATATATATTATATATTATATATAATATATATATATATATATATAATATATATATATGTGCATTCTCTGACAAATCATGCAAAATTTTTGCAAAGTTGCACCCGACCCCTCGATTTTAATGAAATTTGGTATAAACCTCATTTTGGCACAAAACTCACTCCTAAAATATTAGTTCCAATTTTGCATAAGGGCTGGCAAAACAGCCCCCCCAATTTTGGGGGGTTCCGCGATACTCACTTCTTTCAAAGACTGATAACTTTGGTTCTACTTAATGCAGAATCAAAATTCAAAATGCATTTTAAAGGGAATTAATAGATCTATAAAAAAGGCATGAATAAAAAAATCTGTACAACAATTTTTAAAAAAGTTATAAAGTGTTAAAAAAAAAATTCCCCCCCACCCCCCCTTTTGTTGATCAATTTTTAAAAACCCAGTATCCTACTTATAAACTGAGAATTTCTTTTAACATATACAAACATAAAAAGTCTGCTTATTTGATTGGATAAACCTGCTTTTTAGCCTAAAAAAAAAAGGGTTTCTATGTAAAAATTAAATTTTTTGAAATAATTTATAATTTTATTACAATAGTAAACCTTCAGTACACTTAAATGATATAGTATATATATATATATATATATATATAATATATATATATATATATATTATATATATATATATATATATTATATACTATATTATATATATATATATACGTGTATTATTATATATAATATTAGTTATAAATAATAAAGTATTTTATACTATATAATTATATATAATATTATATATATATATAAAATATTATATAGTACATATATAATAATATATATACCGTATATATATACTATATAATATATATATATATATATTATAATATATATATATATATATATTATATACACTCTGTCTTGATTATAATTTAAAAGTATAAACTCGAGCTTAATATTTTAATTAGTCAAATGGAATACTATATAACAGAAAAATCATGAGAATTTATATAGTTAGTTATATAGTACCTATATATAGTTAGTGATTTCACTTTAGTTACTTTTTTGCAAAAGTTCTTTAGACTTTTGCAGTTCATCCATATCAAAGCTGTACATTATTTTTCTTCCTGGTGTTAGTTTTGGAGCCGCAAGTTTTTTAAGAATATTTTTCCTTTCAATCCACACTTGGTCATCAACATTTGGGAATATATACATACCTTGTTCTTCCTCCTTCAGAAAACTAATATAAAAATCATCAAAGTCCTCAGAGTAACTTTCAATAATACCAATGAATATATTACCTTCAAAGTTGCAAGAAACATAGTGACTTATTATATCTGCTGCCTCCATGTTAAAATGAGAGTATTCATCACTTTCATGTATGTTTACTTCAGATATTTTAGCTTCTTTGTAAGATTTTGAATTTGATATCTGAAAAGCTTTCAAAGTTTCAGTGTTAATGGGGATAATTTTATGAAACCCTTGTGTTCCTTTCAATGTTACACATTTTTCAAACCTCTTCTTCAGTTTTTCTTCAGCTCTAAATACTTCTTCCTTTGTGATGTATATGCAGTTTATTCCTGGTATATATTCATTACAGTAGTAGAAAAAACTGTCTGCAGTTAGTATCTGATCCTTATATGGCCTTTGTAGGCTTGCCTTGGCAACAGTTCTCTTGATGAACTCCACCAATTCCATCACAAATATTTTTCCCATGACCAGTTCCAAAGAAATTCCACTCACATAATATATTAAAGTCCGCAAAATGATGGCAATAAATTGATAAAATTATATTTGTTTTTGTACTGCGCAGCACAGCCATCACTAAAATAATGAATTTTCTTAATGAATGCAAATTGTTCTTTAAGTTTTTCAATCAACTTAACTTGAAAGGCATATACCATGATGGTTGAATGTTTTAAGTAATCACTAATGCAACAAAAACTTTCATGTTGTAGAACACCATCTTTTTTATAATATACAACAAAAGGATGTATTGTAACTTGATCATTGACCCAGTGGAAAGCCTGACTGGCATCTTGTACAATAAAGGTATAGTTTTCTGAAAAATCACCAAGTATTATAACCTCATTATCAGGTAGGTTGCTTTTAAGTTCTTTAAGATAATTAGATTGAGCTTTTACGATAAAATGATGCCTTGTTAATTCATAAACTTTCTTGGCCAAAATTCTATGAAATCATCTTTATTTTGTACTGTTGTAATTAAATTTGATCTGTCTGTACTTACCCATTGTGAATATGTGACTGAATCTCTTGTGTTCATATTTTCAATCGTTTTTAAGTACTTTACTAATTCTTCTTTTTTAGGGCAATTTCTACCATATCTGAGCATGCAACCTGCATCATCATCATGACACACTGTTTTTCTTATTAGATCTTTATAAGTTAAATGCTTTACACCAATTGCAAACACCATTAATTTTGGATTTTGGTGGTGTATACACACACATACATTATGGGTCCCCTTTGCACCAGCCATAACACACCATTTGGGCCTTAATTTAGCAAATGTTGAAAATCCAATAAGATCAATACAGTTTTCCTTGTACTTTTCATATAGTTCTTTCAGATTCCCAAGTAATAACCTTAATAATAGCAATAAATAAGTAATAATAGCATGACAAATTTTGAAAAACTAGTACAAAAGATAATTCTCTTATGTAGAGAAAATGGTGAAATTCACAAGTTAAAATTGTTCATTATTCTTTCAAGCAATAAATTGTAAATAGTCTAAAACTATAGAACTTTACTTACGAAATTTTATAGGAGAAACTCCCAGTTCCTGTAGGCTTGCATTTAGGAAAGCTCGACTAACTTCTGGTTCTTTCTTATGTGGTGTCTGCGCATTTGTGTTATCTGGTTTAAGTACACATTCATTACTTGACGAACTTGACGTGTCTTCTTCAGCAGTAGGAACTTCAGCATTATTTTTCAACAGCCGCAGTTCATTTTCACAGTTTGTACAGATATGGTCTGTCATTTGTAAGTGCAGCTGAGTCATCATGGTTACTATCCATTGTTGTATGGGTCTCAAAGACTTTGTCACAACTTTTTTGTGTTTTAATAGAGGATTGCAGCACACCTCATGGTATCCTGACTTTCCTCTATTGCTCATAGTGTAAAAAAAACTTCTTACTACTGTTATTGAATCTGTAAAAATCTGAAATAATTATATATATTATATATACTATATATATATATTAATATATATATATATAGATATATATAATATATATATATATAAATATTATATATACTATATTATATATATATATATAATATATATATATACCGTATATATATATTATTATTATAGTATATATATATATATAATATATATAATATAATATTATATATAATATACTTATAATATATATATATATATATAATATATACCGTATATATATATCAATTTAAAGTTGTACTGAAGGTTAATTAATTGTAGTAAAATTATAAATTATTTCAAAAAATTTAATTTTTACATAAAAACCCTTTTTTTAAGCCTAAAAAGCGGGTATATCCAATCAAATAAGCAGACTTTTTATGTTTGTATATGTTAAAAGAAATTCTCAGTTTATAAGTAGGATACTGGGTTTTTAAAAATTGATCAACAAAAGGGGGGGGGGGGGGGAATTTTTTTTTTAACACCTTATAACTTTTTTAAAAATTGTTGTACAGATTTTTTTATTCATGCCTTTTTTATAGATCTATTAATTCCCTTTAAAATGCATTTTGAATTTTGATTCTGCATTAAGTAGAACCAAAGTTATCAGTCTTTGAAAGAAGTGAGTATCGCGGAACCCCCCAAAATTGGGGGGGCTGTTTTGCAGCCCCTACTCAAAATTGGAACCTAATATTTTAGGGGAGTGAGTTTTGTGCCAAAATGAGTTTATACCAAATTTCATTAAAATTGGAGGGGGTCGGGTGCAACTCACCACCTGATTGTCAGAGAATGCACCAATATATATATATATATATATTAATATATATTACATTATAAAAAATATAAAAATAGAGCATATTTAATAATATTATATGTAATATATATATATATATATAAAAGGTTAAGAATGAGAAGAAGGGGAATCTCTGCCTAGAATAATGAATAGGGATGGTGCTTTTGTAACTGATGAAATGGGTGTAAGGGGAGTGTAGAAGGAACACTTCGAAAATATGCATAACATTGGCAGTAAAGAAGAGGTGATAGTAAATGTGTGAGGGTTTGATGGTGCAAGAAGGATTAGGTATTTTGGGGATTAGGTCATTAGTAAGGAGGAGGTAATGGGTAGAGTGAGAAAGTTGAAGAATGGTAAATCTGCAGGTATAGATGAAATTACTAGTGAAATGATCAAGAACGGAGGCGAAATGGTGATTGATTGGATTTGGAAGTTGTGTAACAAAGTTCTTGTATACCTAAAGGGCATTATCAAAGAGGGACGAAAAACAAGCTTACAGGTTTCCTTACAATAAGAAACCACAAAATGACTCAGGAGTGAGAAATTTATACAAACCAAGGATTAGTCTCTAATGAAGTTTTGTTGCAACAAAATACTTATTTTATGATACAAACTGTTAAAAGTCGTTAAAGGGGCTGTATTTTAAGATCTAGAACATCCCCAATACAATGCTAAGAACAGATTTTCAAATTATCATTTATTCGAAATCTTCAGTATTGTACCTGGCACATGTCAAAAATAATAATTCTATGTGCATAAATAAATATTCCTTGTGGACCACATGTGATAGATTCCAAAGTGACAATGTAGAAAAATGTGCAACAGTTTACCTCTCTTGCTGTGTTAATATCATACAAACCTCCACACAATAACTGACATATTTATTAATTCACTTAACGGGCAATGTCAATTTGTAAAAGAAAAATGGCTATAAAATTTTATTTCCTACATACTACAATGTAGCTTTCATCTCAACTAGATTGAAGATTGAAGCACATCTAACTAGCTTAAACAATAGTCCTTAATTTTATATATCAAATTTCATCTAACTATTTTTGCCTCTTGTCTTTTATCCTTCTATCATTATTTAAAAAAAAAAAATGTTTTAGAGTGTTGGAATAGCTCAAAATGCTTATGGTATACATTAAACAAATACTATTCAAAAGATCGGCAACAACCTCAAACATTCAAATTTATTCTGTGAACTACAAGTAGTAAAAATAAAAAAAATAACTTTTACAGGAACAGGTAACTCTTAATTAATTCTGATGTGGGATTTGCTTGCCAAACTATACATGGTAGGTCCACATGTTGACTCAGATGCTTTAGATGCATTGAAAACATACATGCAATATAGGCATATAACATTTCCTAACATCAAAAAATAACTGGAATTTCAAATTTAAAAAAAAAAAAAAAAAAAAAATTTGTTCCATACATATTTAAATAAATTTTTTTTCACTTTCTAAAACTGAAAATAAGAAATTTGAGTAAACAAAATATTTTCTCACATTGAATAACTAAATGAACCTCTTCTCAAAAATAATTCTTCCAGGATCTCTCATGCTCAGCTTCCAATTCTTTCTCTTCATATTTTCATCTATTGAAACACACACATCTTGTTTCAAACACATGCACCCAAAATAAAAATTAAAAATTATATAATAGAATAATAATTTTAATATAATAAACCTTTACCTGTACAAGGATAATACTATAATAATAATAATAATAATAATTATATATTAATAATATAATAATATAATAATTAAATATAAATAATAATAATAATAATAATAATAATAATAATTACCTGGGCTCTATGTTCTTCTTCGGGTAATTTACGTCCTCTTGTAATATTTATCAATTCATGAAAATCACAGCCATCATGTAGTGCGGATTCCAATGTAAGTAACCTTCAGAAATTAGGGTATATATATATCATATATTTTTCAAAGTAGTAAATGATTATTTATTTATTTTGGTAGGTACACAAACATTTATATTAATAAAATAATTATCCTATTAATTAACTGTATTTATATACAGATATTACTATTAAGAAATTACGAATAATATATATAATAATCTCATTATATACTCAATATCCGGTAATAAATTACTATCCATAATAATCAAATCCCCTCTAATATATTACTTGACGGAATTTACCACCTAAAACTCATTCCGTTATATAGTATAAAGCGCATTATATATATATATATATATACCGTATATATATATATATATATATATGAATTATATTTATTCTATCACTATATACCTAATAATTATAGGATCTAACAATACAGGTATATATATTACGATAGATGTCTGCAGTATTGTACATTTTTTTCGCATCCGCGGAATGCGGATGCGGTGTTTGATTTTAAAGCAGTCAGCCCAGTGGTATTTAGCGGGATGTTTCGATACATATATAGATATATAATAAAAAATAAATATATATAGTAATATACTATATATATATAATATTATATACCTCAACACCCTATACTACTGATATATATATATATATACTATTGTATATATACTATATATATAACAATATAATATTAATTATATATTATATAATATCGTCTTATATTAGCCACAATCTTATTAATATAATTGTTACCAGGGTGCGGGGACCCAACAGACAGGACCCAACTCAAATGCACCCCACCAAACTCTTTCCCCAACCTCCGACCTATATGAAAAGAGTTTTTACAATGAATTATATACTTTTTGCACTTGTATTGAAATTCAAACTATAGGAAGGTTTGCTTGAACATAAACTTCTTTTCTGCCTTTTCTTGCTTGAGGAGTCTTGTTAATAAATGCTCTTTTTCATCATATATATAGCCCGCATTAGCTAAATACTCTCATCACTTGAGAACACTAGTTGGAGGGACAGGCCAAGTATTTCCCTGCAAGTTTACTTAAACATTTTGCTAAACACTCCACCAAAACTGATAGTATCGTCATTTGATTTGTATCTAGGCGTTTTTCTTGGTGATAGGTTTTAATCATTTGCACTGCATTTTTACTCGGTATGCGTCAGGTCCCGAACGGTTGATGTATTCTTATAGTCCTTACTCGACGTAGAATTCTTCCAGTGAATCTGTTATTCTTCTACTTGGAGAAGGTGTTGGTTCTATTCTTTCATTGATAAATAATGGCGTATTTTTTTCCTTTTAATGATGACGAATTAATCGACTAGACATGTTTGAATGACTTAAGTTTTTCAAACTGCAACACAAATAATTTGTAAATCTAGAAATTATAAACTTGTATTACTGAAATGAAATAATTTATTTAACAAAAAAAAAAATATTAATATTGCCCGAATTCTTCTTAGATATTCTACTGACAAACCTTTCTAAATTCTTGTCTTAAACAATCTCTAAATTCGGGGTTTTAAATCCAACTTTCTAATAATAAGTTTCTATTCTACAGCATATGACATTGCGAGTAATTTATTCTTTTTACTTAAGCTGTTCCGTGATGATTTTGAGGTATTTGGCAAATCTAAGTTCATTGTGATATAGAGTATATAAAGCTTTAGTTTTTATCTGAGTATAAATGGATGAGGATTAGACTCATTCGAGGCCTGACCTTCTTCTTGTAACTGTTACTTAACTATATCACTTTTCTCATATATACCACTTTATATTTAATTATGTACATATTTCATTATCAAGCAATTATATTATATATACATATGTCTATACTTATATACAATTCTCTTATATTTCATTAGAAAAATGAAAGTTAGTTTGTAACTTATTGTGATTCTCATACTATAACAGTACTTAAAGACAATTAATATTGTTTTGATATTTGTCAAATATTATATGATACCTTTATCTCTTTACTCTTTTATTAATTATAAATCTACTAATTACTTCTTCACCTTATTTTTCCTCAAGCTCTTTTTTAAAGTCTGAAACATCTGCTGTCATTCTCAAGTTTGTGAGATAGTGAGAGATATGCTGGAAGAGCTCTAAATATTATGAGATGAGCAATTATATGTGAGATAGATTAATAATTGATTTTATTCCTTAGAGTTTCTGACGTTATACCGAATTATGATAATAGTTGCAAACCTTATAATTTTTCAAATGAGTTAATTATGCCAATTTATATATTATTATAGTTACTAGACAAATAGTGAGCTTAATAATGAGATTGTGAGATCTGAGTTCATAGTTATAGTATATAATATATAAATCATATTGCATGATAGTGTATCTCCTTTCATCATTACAAGCAATATCCAAAACCAATAGCTTATTTATATGCTATTTATATACTACTGTGAGTTAATATTAACATTATCTTGAATTGGCATATAGTTGTGACTATGCAAAGATGTGGATTACTCAAGTCTATCTTATTATAGTATAATTATACTTTATTTATAAGAGTTCATTATTAACAGCTTTAAATAACTGGAATGATTATGAAATGTTGTTACAAATATTATTATGTTAATCCTTATATTACCGATTATTAAATCCACAACGTAAATTTATTCACCACCCAGTAGGGCCCAGACAGATGATGTTTGATTAATTGTGTGATGACAAAAATAAAAATGAAGAGAAACTGTTTAACAAATGCAAGATATTAATTTCCGGAGAAACAGATGATGAACAAACCTCTGTGTCGTTTGGCTGAAACTGTAGTCTGATACAACAAGCTCTCTATTCTATCCATTCAGGATGTGCACGTGCAGTTAATGAATCTGATGATATTTACGAAAAATGGGATTTTTGTCATATTTATGTTTAGTTATTATACGAGAAATAATATTCATCACAATAAAAATGCAAGATATAATAGTTGCGTATTTTTAATTAAAAATCACCTCAGGCGAAAGAGCGAGAGATGTGTCCCGAGAGAGAGCTTTGTGCACACTATTTGCTAGTAAACTACATTCTATTTTTTTATCAATCACTCACATTGGTATTTATAAGCGCAAGCTTTTATTTTTCCTCATAGTGCTATAATGAGAGGAGTAAATATATGATCACTCGTTTCTTTTTGATTTTACTTTCTAATCGTGACTATTGACAAATACTGAACTATGTATATGCATTATTCATTATTTTTGTGTAATATCATCTCTATATATGAAGTGACATAACTTCTCGATTACTGATTCATAGATTATTTTCTCATTGGGTTCTTCGATTATTTCTCTAAGTATTTATATCTTTTTTTTTATCTCTCTTATTCTTATAGTATATTTTATAAGACATGTGAGATCTTCTTATGTAAATATTTTATATGTGAGATGTTGAATTATATGGGGCGAGTTAAGTTGATTTATTAAAGAGGACAACTCGACACTAACACCAAGTGAACACCTCGAGCATCGACACAACATCATTGCGAGTTTAGCTCATCTAGCACGCATATAAATATTCATTTATTTTCTGTGAGTGATTTGAGAGGTGTCATTAATATTATATCACCAAATCTTTTTGACGAGAAACTCTCTCACTCAAATACTCTAGACTCACTTTAAATCTCAACGGCTTGGAATTCTATTGCTCTTTTGTGGGGATTTTATATCATACAAACCATGTTCTATAATATGAAATAATGGCAAGACTCTCCCTTTATTACATATAAAATCTTGTTTCTATGGCACTCTTCAGAAATATAACCCTAATCTCCGGAGATTCGCGATATAGTATAATTTATCCACTCACATTATGTTCATTAGTATAAGTGACTTGTACTAATTGTATAGATATTTTTAATATATTATATAAATTATATATAAATAATATTTTTTATACATATCTTTATAGTTCAAATAGACAGGTTAGGTAAAGAATATTTTAATTATGATGATGGTCATCTAAACTAGGCAATTTTTTTATTAATGATTCTAAAAACTTGAATGTAGATTATTAATAATTAATCCGGCCGGAACTTGAAAATTTATTCATAGTTTAATATATATATACATATATATATAAATATATAATATATATATATATATATATATATATATATATATATATATATATATACCGTACTGATATATATATATATAATACCCCTAATAATATATATATATATATATATATATATATTATATTATTTTATATAATACTAATTAATACAAAATATATGTATATGCATAAATATATAAATCTATATATAAATACTGAACACTACTACTTGATAATAGATACATAATTAATTATAAATATATAAAGGTTTTTCGCATCAAGCTCTTTATTCTGTGATAATTTAAATATACGATATGAAGAAACTGAATGGAATTTGATTCCTTGAGATTTTGATTGGTAAAATTGATTGGTTGGTCCCTATATATACGTGTTAAAATATCAAATGCAATTTACAACCTTATTAGAAGTATTATTCAATTATGGAAACATGACTGATGTCACTTGAGTGACTCTAATAATATATAGAATGCATTAACATATAAATTTATTATTTGCTATTTTTGTGAAAATATATTAAATTAATATCGATACAACCTAATTAATCATACTATATAATACTAAAAACTATAGGGATGAGGATAAAAGTGTAGCAACTAAACAAGCACACACTAGTGGGAGATGAAAATAACAGTGAAATATGAGGATTTAGAAATGAATAATGAGGCAAGTCAAAAGAAAGCCCAGAATAAACCAATAATAATAATAATAATAATAATAGTAGCATCAATAATTAATTAATTTACACTCACATATTTATGTTTAGTAGATGAACTTATTTTGTTATATAAATGTCAGTCAGAAAATACTTATCTCACTCTCATCTATTAAGAGTATTTCATTAATTCATTGATTATTGATTCACTTTAATTATTATTAATTATTAGAGTAAATGATGATCATCTCTATAATTCTATAATGAGTTAGTGTAAATTTCATCGTTTAATATATAATTTATATTATTGGATTATTTATTAACAATTACTCTTATTGACTTCACTATGGTGGATTATCTCTCCTAATATATATCTATATATATTACTCCATTACTCATTCCTATTATTCAATTATCTCACATTATTTACTCTAATATATATTGCATTGCTTTAATTCATATCTCTCAGCCACTACCAGCACAAACTCAGAGAGCACTATTCTAATAGCCTCACACAAAATTCAAATTCTCTTATACTCAAGTACAAAAGTTCATTATTCTCATCCTCTTATATTGTCTTCTATATAACACAGGTTCTCGCTATATATCACCAGCACACACACAACATGCACCACATATAACTCATCATGCTAACACTTACATCCACAGGACTTATCATCCATCCTTTCCATCATGAACCAAACTAATCTACAATAAAAGTAAATTGTGCTCGTCAATGATTCTTCTTCAAACAGTCTTCCAATATGATGGTCTAAAAAACTCTAAAAGTAGGGGGCTTACAGCCATCCTGGATGGTTTAAAGAGTAACACGAGATACCGCTCTAATTACTACTTCCTTTCTCGTAGTAGTATAGGGCATCTTGTATCATGTTTACCACATCTATAACTACTCCGCTTTGAAATTTAATATTTCCATTCTTTATGAGAGGAGCGAATTAACATTGTCATTATATTATATTAACTCTATCTTTATTTATCATTATGATTCCATTATTATTATTATATCTCTCATTAAGTGATTTATATATTATGTTATGTCAATATTTCTTTCTTTATTATAAAAATTATTATAAACATCATATATTATTATGAGACCTTGACGAGTGTATAATTTACGCCGCTACGTGACATGTGTCACTCTCATTTACTTACGAGAACTTAACATATTCTCTCAGCGAGGAGAGAGTATCTCTTTTATAAGACTTAGACAAGTAAGAGCTAGCTACTATACTTGCTGCCTGATAGCTTTCACAAACTTTTCTCACTACTACAATCTGCAACATCCGTTCTCTTTTCATCATATATATATTATATATATATATATAAGTGTTCTTTATATATATTATACAATAATTAATAATTATTGTTATTTTGATATATTTTATATATATTAATTTATCTTTATTAATGTATCCGGGGTTTAGGGCCTTATCGAGCCCCCCCTCTAATATCATACCCCCCGTCTCTTGCACATTACCGTACGGAGCCTCATCTCACTTCGCCTCAAGGGTACCGGTTAAGGAATTTTTAAAAAAAATAAAATACTTCATACAATAGATTTAATTAATAATTTGAAATAAACGAAGAATAAAAAATCATAAGTAAATTATAATAAACAAATATCTAAATTATATATTAAAATAATATAATAATAACTAATTAATATAATATAAATTATATATAATATATATATATATATAGTTTTTTCTTTTGGGAAACTACCAATGAAATTATAAAAATTATAAACACAAAAGTGATAGAACTTACTAATCACGTGTTATAGTCTTTCACTTACTGATAATAAAATCTTTCGAAAAATCCTCTAATTTGGGTAGAAACAAATTGTTCAATTTCGTTTTTAATATAACGCTCTTTTTAAAGGCAAAAAATTCTGCATTTTTTGGACAATTTTACGACACAATGGTCCATCAACAACAGACAGAGCTTCTTCGTATTTTTCCTAAAAAAAATAAAAATAAATAAAAAATAAAATAAAATATGAGCAAAGCATAGATATTATCAAAACGGTTTTCACAAAAACTATAAGTAACTATATATTTTAGTCTAGAAGAAGGACTTACCTCAAGTTCTAAAATATATATATATGTGAGAACTTCTGCTTCGGAGTCTATCTTATCTTCATTGACAAACTTTAAAATCATTCGCTCTGCTAATTGTAAACTAACCTTACGAGAAACGCTATCTTTAGTTATGTGAGCCTGTGAAAAATAATTGCTATATAGCAGTTACTCTTAAGCTATGCTATTGCATATAGTGATGTATTGATAAAAAGTCAGTCATCAGGTGATGCGAAAATTATTTTCAAGTTAATGCGTATCTTTCCATGAAAGCCATAGAAATGAATATGAGCGTAGGTGTTATACATAAAATTCATGCATTTTAATGAATTTATAAATGTGAATACATGGATGACTTGAACTGCATATACAAATAGGACATACATCACTAATGAATATAACCACTTTATTAATACAATGCAGGGGAGTTTATAAGAATGTTGTGTGTTAAAGAAATAGCCTACTAAAGGAAAACTATAAAATTATATTACCTGCATAACTATGCTCATAATAGCCCAAAAATAATAGGGGTTTTTAGGTTTTAATTTGTATAATTGCATCGCTGTCTGCTGCTGTTTTTTGTAGTTTCCCACTCTCACGTAAGCCATGAATAAGTGAGAAATAATATCTTCATTTGTTGGGTCTAATTTTAAAGCATTTTCGTATATTGAGCAAATTAAGTGAGCTGTTAAAAAATTAATAAAATATAAATGACAAACTAACATGATAACCAGCAAAGCATGATACAATTTCTATAACAAAATGATGGAAATTCCTGATTACATACGTTTATGCATTTCTCGATAAACAATTGTTAAGGCCTGAAGAGTTGCATCATCACTAGTTCCTTCTGATACAACACTATCCACTATTTCTAACGATTCTTTATTACGACCGAGTCGCAAAAGGGCCAATGCCTTCAATACAGATGCACAATGGAGCTTTGGTTGTTTCCGTAATACCTTGTCTGCTTCTTGTACCGCTTTTTTGTTATTTCCATTGTCGAGCCAATCTGAAAAAAATGCGCTTTTAAAATCATAGTCTTTCAAAAGTTATAGTTTTAAAATGCATTCTTGGACCTTATTATTTCTCAAGAGAACATAAGTATATGTAATATATATGGAATGAAAGTGAAATCGCAATTATCAGCAACCAATTTTTTGGACTATACACATTATAATCAAATACTAATGTAAATAAAAATTACAGTATTTAAATTATGTTTTTAGCTAACAATAATACTAAAACAAAATTTAAAATTTTAATAGATTACTGATGATAATGAAATAAATTATCCCATTTGAATGTTACGGTAAATGTCAAATGAATATCAAAATTTTGATAGCAAAAAAAAAAAAAACTGCTTATACAAACTACGCTAAAGTTCAAATACAATGTACTACATTGGGTGAGAGTTATGTTTCCCTGATAATATACCTAACTTAGTCTGTACTTTATTGTACTACAATACGATAAATATAGTATATATAGCTTATTTTTAGTTATTAATTTATTCCATTAGTTATATTATACTACATCTGTAAAAAAAAATGCTCGCTTTAAAAAAAAAACACTTTCAAAAGTTATTATATATATTTTATTAAATAAATGACATTTGTGATGATACCTATTATTATTTTTCTTACAATTTGATGTAAACATTAATAAAGTATAATGTAATAATATTAATATGGATAAATAATAAGTGAAATCGCAATTATATATCAGTACTAACGTATACATTTTTTTGGACTATATCACACATTCATATATAATCAATATTTATACTTAAATTATAGTAATAATATAAAATTATATAGTAGTAATTTGTAATTGAAATTTATTAAAATTACAATTGAATATACTATAAAAAACATATAAATTTATAAAATATTTTATATAGATTTAACTAGTGAGAATGATAATGGAAATATAAATTATTACCCATCTGAATATAAAATAATTTTTTTTGCCATTGCTATCAAAAATAATAATATAAATTATTTATTCAGAGATATTCCATAAAAAAAAAAAAATACTGCCTTATATACAACTATTCGAACTTAAAAGTCAAATATACAATGTATCATACATATTGAATTAGAAATTACACTTTACTTAATCGCTCATAATGCTTATATAACATTCAATATATATATATTATATATTTTTATTTTCTTTCAAGTTTAATTCAATTTCAATTATTTATCCAATAATTATGAAACTCAATCTAATAAACATATTTGTTTATTAAAGACAAACCAAGGAGAAAATATTGATCAATTTAACACTGTAACAAGGAAGATACTTTGATATATATATATACTGGAGAAAAATTATATTTCAAATATGTAATACTTAACAATACCATAAAGTAACTCAAAATAGTTTTCATTATTATAATTACTACACATATGCAGAGTCTCAGAACTGTGTAAAATATTAACAGTGAAGCTTCACACAATAGACTAAAATGCTAGTTTAAGCAAAATTATACACAATATATCTCAGATTTATTATCTTAAATTTTTTAACAAAGTAATAAAATTGGAGTGAAACGGCAATTTTTTAGTTTGTGAAAATTTATTTTTTCTGCTTTACAAAAAATAACTCTAGAATAATATTTAATAGTACTTGCGCTTGAACATTGAAAGTTAAACATGGGATATTAACTTATAAACTATTAGTACGGAATTAAGAAAAAATTTATATATATTTTAGGTTAACGGTTTTTCTATTAATTAATGACAAATATAATTATATAATTATAAAGGTATTAGGTAATCCAAAATATTGAATACAGCATCTGAGATGTATTAAGTTTATAATACACTCCTGAATATCCCTAACTTACGCAAAAAAAGTGTTGGTATTCTTTTGGTACTCTTATTAGGAAGGTGTTGGATACATGATGAGTCCTTATTAATACAACACGTAATATAATATATATATATATCATATATATAATAAGTATATATATTATAATATAATATATATATATAATATATATATATATATATATATATATATAGTAGTATATATATATATATATAATTATATATATAATATATATATATATATATTTATATATATATCTATATATATATTATATTTTATATATATATATATATATATATATATAATATATATATATATTTAATATATATATATATATAATATATATATATATTATATAAAATATATATATATATATAATATATATTATAATATATATATATATATAATATATATATATATATATATATATATATATTATATATATATATATAAATATAATATATATATATATATTATATATTATTGCTATTGTTTAAAAGGGAAATGTGTTTGGTGCACTGTATGCGTTTGGTAAAATGTGGGATTTATGATTTTGTTGGACATAATTGAGAATGTAGAGAACGCATGCTGCTTAAAGTGCTCTAGAATATGTGTTGGTTCATGCTTAAATCTTAAGATGGGAACCATTTTCTATGAGTTAGTCTGTAGATATAGATTTTGCTATTGAAAAAGAAAGAATATATAATATATATATATATATATATATATATATATATATATATATATATATATATATATATATATATATATATATATATATTATATATATATATATAATATAATATATATATATATAAATGTTAGTTACAAGTTAAATTTAAAAGATTCCTAAATTTTTGTTTTGTAAAATTGTGGGACAGGTTTTAGTTTTGAAAATTTTTCTGAGTCAAAATAATGAAACATCAGTTGTGATGTTATTATAAAAGAGTTCAATGCCAAAACTAAACATGTGGAATTTAAATTATTGACAAAATTTATTGTATCATTAAATCGTAGGAGTTGCGGATTGTGTGTGCTCATTGAGCTTATATGGTGTTAAAAGCGGAACAAAGAAATTTGATAATTTGTATTGTATTTATTATAAGCGTCTAGTATGGAAAGTATGTGTAGGTTGGGTTTATGAACTTTAGGAAGGCCATATAGGCTACCATTAAAAGAACATTTAGAGCATATGTTATCATATGTTTCTTTGTCTTTCATTAAAAGAACCTTTAGTGTATATGTTTCTTTGTCTGTTATTTTTATTAAGCATTTTTAAATCAGAAAGTCAAACTTCTGGAATCTTACCCTAAGCTCGTCGAATTCAAATATACTTGTGATATCTGCTCAGCCGTCTACGTTGGGAGCATAATGAGCCAACCTATCGTACTCATGAGTGAGCACATAGGACAATCACCACGCACAGGAAATAGCACATAACAAACTCATTCAGCTCGAGCATTAGAGAACACGCTTTAAAATACCACCACTAATTCCTTCAAATTTCAAAATTTCCCAAGCAAACCAACTGACAAACTCAAATGTTTTGGTATCTTTTGCATAAAAACTCTTAAAACATCTCTAAACCAAGACGGCAGTGCAATAAAAAAAAATCCCTAAACCAAGACCGTAGTTCAATTAAAATAATGCTAATATAATAAGGTATTATTCATCATATGAACAATAAAGTTACTTAGTTTTCAGCTTTGCATTGTTTATATCTAACTTAAAACTGAATTGTAATTCAGATTCACTTAACGTTTGTATTACAAATTAATTACTGCAATTTATTTTTAGGTCTCGAAAATGGGAAAAGTATTTTCTTGAGACGTCGAAATTTTTTACCAGTATTCAATAAATGTTTTATAAGGCTCTGGTTCTTCCATATTCCTCTAGTTATATATATATATATATATATTATATTATATATATAATAATATATTATATATATATATATATATTTATATATATATATAATATATATATTATATATATTTATTATAACCGTGTAGTGTACACAAGATTTTTTTCGGGGGGGGGGGGCCAGACAAAAATCGTTTCTTATATATATATAATATATATTATATATAAATATATATATATATATTATATATATTATTATATTATATAGTATATATATATATTTATATATATTATATATATATATATATTATATTTATAATATATATATATATATATATATATATATATATTATATATATATATATATATTATATATAAAGGTGGAGAGGAAAATATAATAATTTCTAAGAAAAAAAGATAATAATTTATATAAATTACTAAAAACCATCTTACCTAATTGTTAACT
>JABUQX010030814.1:0-15000 GCA_015478945.1 Trachelipus rathkii
AGACCAGAGAGAGATTATATATAGTATGATGAGTAGGTGAGTTAGTATGACCTGAGTTTAGGAATTATTTAAGGGTATATGTGTGTGAGAAGGAATTTGGACGATGCAGAGTGTAGTAGAAAGTTGTGAATAGTGTGCATGGAAGGTGGCTGTATGCAAATTATGAAATGCTGTTGGTGATATGTAAGGGATCTTAAGTTCTGAGTGTGCCTAGGTGTCTTACATGGGGTATGATTGTTACCTGTGTTGAATTGGTTGTGTAAGTAGTGAGAGCTATGGTCCTGGATATATTGAGAAGTATTGATTGAATCTAGAAGTCAATGTGTTCAGATGGACAATCTTAAGGGTGTGCTAGGTGTGGAGAAGTATTGATGATGGTCAATAAATTTAGGAATGAGAGCTATATGTAGTAGATTGTGGTTGGTGGTGAGAAAGGGTTAAATGAGAGAATAAATGAAAGTATGTTGAAATGGTTCTTGGTCATATGGAAGGGATGAATGAGGTAGTCGGTTGTTAAGCGGATGTAATAAGTGGCGAGTGTGTTGGGATACGACCGGCTGGGAGACCTGGAGAAAAAAGTGGATTGATCAGTAAAATAATTTGAAGCGAGAGAAATGTGAGTTTGATGAGAGGCGAGAAGAAAGGTGGGTAATAGGAGTGAATGGATTGTGGGGAATTGTGAGGAGGGTAATGTTGTGGCCCACCTGGCCGCAAGGGATCAACCCGTACATTGACGCGATCTCGTGTGAGGATCCCATCGCTGTCCCATAGAAAGCGTTTAGGGTGGTATTTTTCTGAGCTCGCGACGAGTTCTCACTAATCTTATGAAGGAGAGGGGGCGGTAAGGCTTGGGCTTTCTCTTCGACTTTTGTCATGTTCTCTACTGCTTGTTCTTTTCTGATGCTCGTACGCGCACCTTACTCCCATTCTAGGGAAAATAGAAGGAAGATAAAGAAAGAAAGAAAGATAATTATATATATATATATATATATATATATATAGTATATAATATGATATATATAATACTATATGATAGTATATATATAATATATGATATACCTAATATAATATATATTATTATATATATATATTATTATATATATATATATATATATTAATATTATATAGTAGGTATATAGTTATATATATATATATATTATGATAGTATATATATATATATATATTAATATAAAGTAATCTGCTACATATATTTGAGGAAACTTTAACGTTTCTTTTTTATATGTCATGGACTTGGTCATAAAACAATTACTTACAGAAAGGGTTGTGAAGGTATAGGGTAGTTTTTATTATGAGGAACTGGGGTTCTGGATGAAGGAATATCTTGGTATGGGAAGAGATTGCCTTCCTTTACTTTTCCATATTTTTGTAAATGTCACCATGCAGAAGTGCAGTGCATATAGTGACTCGTTGGCTCTGCGCCATATTCGTGGTGAATAGCAAAAGGCATTTGGCTTTTCTTGTTCCTCTTAGCCATCCTCTAGGGTTGTTTTGCAACTTCCACATATAATATGAGGTGCCCAGTGCTTAGTCTTATCATCCATAGGCAAATAGGCATACCAAAGTAGGACCTGTACGCTATCCAATACTTGGTTCCCGTCACAATTTTGGTAGAAATGTTGCTTAGAACCTGTAGCATTATAATATCCACACACAGAACAAAATGAACCTGCAAACGTTTTACACAGTCTATTGCAATTTTACAAATGCTTATTATATTATTTACTAATATCCTGAAAATTATAAAAGATATTTAAGTTTGGTAGCTCACCTTCAATTAATATCACATTGCACTAGAATGTAGTGAAACAATGATATAATATATATATATATATAATTCAGCATGTACTAATTTTATATATATATATAGTAATATATATATAATATTATAATATATATACTATATATATATATTATATATATATATGTATAATTAATATATATTATATATATACTATTAGTATATATAGTATATATATAAATATAATATATATATTAAAGTTCTTTTCTTATTCCGTATAATAGTTAAAGCAAATAGACTATTAACTTAGAAAGATTCCGGTTTAACCTTAAAGCAAAATGAGAGTCATAATTTTTTTTACGCCGTCATATACATAAACGTCAGAAGCTAAAAGAAAAACTAAAAATATTTGGAATCTGCATAAAAAAACTGTATAAAAAACAATAAAAGAAATCAGAAGAAACAACAAATATTTTTTTTTTTTGTTACATGTTGTGTAATAAACTTAGTTTCGATATATATGGTTAAAAAGAAAATAGAACGAGTCCATTTTCCTTTTGGTCAAAATTTTGGAAACCTGCACCACATATGAATGGCATCGCTCCGGACGGTTGAACCACTTCTAGAATGCATGTCAAGATAGCAATAAACGAGGAAGCTATGCTCGCGTAACGGAGAGAGATCCACAGAAGTGTAACGCTTTATCAGCATCCCCCCTGACAACAACACTGAATAGTCGCTGAATGGTGGCTTTTCAAGCAAATAAACCTTCTGTAATAATGAGAGGATTTGGATAATAATCGTAGATCTTTGATAAAGTTCTGCCAAAATTGCATTGACATTTCATGCACCTTCAAAGAAATCGCACCAAGGAACCTCATCGAAAAACTGAGTAGAGACAGTCATCAAGGAGCAAAGATAATTCAATGATTTGCAATCTGTGAAAGAGGAGATTGAAATAATAGAAGAACCGTGGGATGCTGCAGTATAGAAGAGAATCCTTTTCATGTGGTGGCATGAAAAATGGGCCAATGTTTCCATTATTATCAGTGACTTGCAAGCAAATATTCTTATCAGTCCCTCCCTCATAAGTCGAGAGCGAGCGTATTTTGATGTAGGTGGGAATGTAAACACTCTAAAAAGAAAAGGAACAGGCTCTCGCCAGAGATATTTGTGAAAAGCTTTAATGTTTTTAGCATCATAATTTGAGAAATTTTTGAATTTGAAGTATTGGAATGAATTATCGTAGCTTTATCTTAAAGAAGTATAGTAAATATTAATGTCAATGTTTGGAATAAAATCGGTTTTTTTTTTTAATTTTGTCTTTCAGTACTGTATTAACAAGAACTATCTTTCTTTCATTTATTAAACACCTTCAACAGTTCCAGAACCCGTAGTAACGCCAGATGTTACTACCCAAGATTCAGTAAACTTGCTCGAAGAGATGATAGTGGTGAGTGAAGCGAGTGGAGAAGAAGGGAGAAGTCGGCAAGTTCTGGAGCAACCTACCGATGATCCTTCCATGGTGGGGCCAGGTTCCCACGAACAACTAGTTCAAGCTGATTCTGTTAACGTCCCAGAGGTGCCAGGAGAAGCAGTAGCCCCTAGAGCAAGGAAATATTCCCCGATTCATTTCGGGGATATCGATCCGGACATCATCAGCACAACATCCGCGGTAGTAGTAGAGCGATGTAGTCGTCCAAGTACCAGGAGACCCAGAGTGACTCCTTATCAGCGGCCTGAGTTCCACATCATCTGTGACGCCTGGTGTCACTAGATCAATATCTTTGGCTAGTTCAATGGAAGCTCAGACTGCATTTAGAGAGAGAGTACAAATTTGTCTTGTACAAATCCAGGGGTTCATGATGGCCTACGGTCAGGAGCTGACAATGGAAGAAGTAAAAAGGAGAGTCCGGAGTATATGTGATGAGTAGAACCAGGAACCTACTCATTATGTATTTTTAAAACAAGAACGTTTTTTTTTTTTGAATTTTTGGGATTTATGAAAATGACTCGGGGGAAAAAAAAGAGTGTTATTTTGGTACTCCAGAAGGGAGTAAGTAATAATTGAAAGAATATTTTTATTTTTGATTTATGAAAAAGATAAAGAGGTCTGAACTATACCTCAGAGAAAAAAAACGTGACTTGGATAAATTAGGATCGGAATTGGCCCGTAAAATGGTGCATCAACACCGGTGTTGACGGGTGGGGAGGAATGAGATGGGTTTCTCATTGGTCTCTTCTCACCATCTTTTACAGCTAGGAAATTGAAAGAAAAATAAAAAGTTTGTGGAAAAAATCTAACAAAGACA
This sequence comes from Trachelipus rathkii, assembly GCA_015478945.1. Classification (NCBI taxonomy): domain Eukaryota; kingdom Metazoa; phylum Arthropoda; class Malacostraca; order Isopoda; family Trachelipodidae; genus Trachelipus; species Trachelipus rathkii. The sequence goes on from JABUQX010030814.1 coordinate 4,072, forward strand.
GATTATATAAAAAGAAGAATAAGAAAGAATTTGCAAGAATACCATAATAACAGAAAGAAGGCTGAAGAAGGAAGGGAAAAACCCTTTTTCCCTTATTAAAAGGGTAAGAAAATAATTTAATGATGTATTCTAATTTCGAAAAGTAATGATATTAGAAATTAAAAATGATAGTAAAGTTAGAATTTAAATTTTAAAAAAAAAAAAAATGAGAAATTATGAAATGAGTAGAATAATGTTGAGTAGGTTATAGAGAAAGGAAAGTGAATCAAAGAGTAGGGAAGTAATAATGAAATAGTAAGGGAAAATGTATTAAATAAAGGATTTTTTTTGTTGACAGGTGCTGGTATCGGAGCCGTTCAAGGAATTTTGAAGTACCAGTAATATCCATCGAATCCCCTTCACTTTCAAGTCCATCAGTGCCTTAAAAGATACCACCATTACACCGAAGAAACAATTAGGCCTTTCTTCAACTCAGAGCTACATAAAGTCACAAACTTCCTAGAAGGCGGCAACAATGTCAATGGCAGCCCCAAAGGTAAACCAATAAACAATCTGGTTTTTCTTTAAAAATAAAACATAAATTTGACTATTGACTTGCGGCCATTTAAAAGAATCCATCTATTATTAAGTTCCGGCCGAAGATTGTATTTGAGAATATATATATATATATATTACTGCTGATCAGTAATATTATCATTATAAAATATCTGATACATATATTATTAACTTAATATTATTATTATTATTATTATCATTAATTGCTATTATTATTATTATCATTATTATTATTGATGTAATTTGATTATTATTATGTATTATTATGTAATTTATTAGGTGAGGGGGGGTATTAGTATTAGTATGAGTATTAGTATTGTATTAGATTATATTATACTATCATGGAAATATAAATTATATATATAAAGCCTTATAAAAATACAAATATAAAAATAAAACTAACTTTCATCTTCCATTATCATCTTTCATCCTCATCCTCATCCTTCATCTTCATTTTCATCCATATCACTCACTAAAGAAAAAGAAAAGACAAGAAATAAAAGTAAACAAAAAAAAACACAAATGAAATACTCCTTAAGATAATCTTAATAAATAATATCACTTGAGGGGTAAATGTATATATAAAGGAATTTATTTATTTTTTTAAGAAAGAAAAATTTTATATTATTAGTCATTTATTGGTCATCTATATCTATATTATCCTATAAATCATTATTTTTGTTTATATTATATATATATATATATATATATATATATATATATATATATATATATATATATATATATATATATATATATATATATATATATTTAAATATATATAACTATATATATCATATATAGGTATATATATATTACTTATGATATATAGTATTATAGAATGGGAAAAGTTACCAAATGTTGAACAAAGCCATTTAATAAAAAGATTTTAGTGCCTGCATTAAATCGTTCTGAGTTTGTTTTTCCTAGCAGGAGCTTCAGGAGTAAGTCAGAGATTGAAAAAGGTATTGCAAAGTGGTGAGTACTCCAATCGACCCTCGTTTAAAATATACTGCTTATAGGAAGTCCCCATAGAGAATAAAAATAAATCAATTGTTATATTTTAAAGAAAAAAAAAAAAAGAGAAGGCAAGAGATATTAAAGAGAAAGTGGAAAAAGTGACAATAGTGAGTGATAGAAGAATCAATCGATAAAGGAGGAGCAAGAATTATCCATCGGAGCGACTACCAAGAAATTTCCAGTACGCTTCCCAATTTATTTCATCATTATCATTCCCACAAACAGGAAGAAAGCGCGGACTTCGAGGAGCAACATCGATTCCCAGGGCCGTGCCCTTCCGGAAGAAAGCAGAACTCAACCAGGATTGAAGGCTGGTGAGTACAGTAATTTTCCTATTGTGGTGGGAACGAAAACCTACCACATAAAGTGGTAGCAGAGCGTAGTTGTTCTGCTAAGGGGAAGACTTGCTCTGCCCCTGAGTGTAGTTAAAAGCTCAGCTGCCACTGTCATCAACAACAGAAGTCAGCATGACTGACGGAATAAATGATTTGGTGGAAGGAGACAAAAAGGAAAAGACCAATGGAGGAGATATTCCACAGAACGATCACGTCCAACCACCAAATCAGAACCGAAATGAGTCAACAAATAGTCAGAATGGAGTCCCAGGTAATACAATGGCGACTGTGGATTCCCAATTCTTCCAGGCCATTCTAAAACAGAATAGTGACCTGATGGAAAAAATGTCAACCTTGATAGCCTCATTGGAGGTCGACAAAAAGCCGAAGAGAGTAATACCACCCAGAAAATTTAGATTAGAAACAGGTGAGACAATGGTCCAATTCTTTGATAGATTTGAGCATTTCTGTGAGACGCAGTATCCTGGATCGGCGGAGGGGATGGTTGCATTGTTGGGAAACCACCTCCATGGCTCTGCCTTGGAAGCATATAACATCGTTGCAGCAACATCAGCTGAGTATGGATTAGTAAAATCTCAACTCTTGCAATGGTTCAGGGAACAACTGAAGAAAAAATCCAACACTGAGCCCGCTGAGTTTACTAAAGCGAAAATGCTAGACGGAGAGAATGTTCCGCTTTTTGCTTTACGATTGTTGGGGTTAGCACAGAGAGCGTTCCCTGGAAATGAAGTAAAGAAGATGCCCATCGTCAGAGAAAAGTTTTTAGATAGCGTGCCAGAGACGGTTAAGATCAGAGTGGAAGACGCATTGATGGGATTAGAAATTACTCAGGGTTCTCGGATTCCCTGGGAACAATTAGTGGTTATGGTGGACAAAGTTTATAGAAGTAAAACAAGAAAAGAAAATCAGGTAGTGGAAGTCGTAGACTTAACCAAGTCATTGCAAATGTCCGCCATTCCTTCGCCAATCCAACAAACGCCCCACACGTATAGTAATTATGAGGGAATGTGTTGTTGTAGAAGAACACAAATGCAATCGTCGCCCCAGGCTGAGGGATATTCAGGAAATTATCAAAGTGCTGCCGTTGGTCCCGGAGATGTACCTCAAAGAACAAATAACAATTATCCACCACAGAGATTTAGTCAACAGGCAAGAAACATTCCATTGAGGGAGTTTAGAAGTGGACAAAGATCAGGTCAAAGCCATCAACAACGAAACAACAACAATGGTTCATCAGTTCCCATCTGCAGTCATTGTAAAAAGAAAGGTCACACCATGGGTGAGTGCTGGACTAGGCCCTTGTGCATGTATTGTGGCAAGCGAGGTCACCTTGCCGAAGAATGTTATTTAGAGCAAACCCGCTGTTTACGATGCAAGGAAGTCGGTCATTTGGCGAGCAATTGTCCAAATGGTAGAGGACAGACTACCACACCAAAAATAACTTGCCCATTTTGTCAAGGGGAACATCTCAGTAAAGATTGTCAACAGCGTTTGGGAAACGAGGGGTCTCTGGCATGGAAGACCTCATGTCAGAGGCAACAGCAACCGCCCCAGCCAAAGTAATAACAAATGAAAGAGGTTCATGGGGGATCACTATGGAAGAGGATGATCCTGGAGAGTCACAGGAGATTCTTCCCAAATATTGTTATCAGGCAACATCATATCCAGCATCTCCAGTACCTATGGCTGAAAGTTCCCTAGAACTGGTGCCAATAGAGCCAGAATCCCCAGTGACTGCGACTTGCACCATTGAAAACGATGAGTTAAATCAAATAGAAATTTCGGTTAGGTTGGAAACGCCCAATAATGAGATAAAAGAACCTCCACAGGTAGAAGAAAAAGAGAAAGAGAGGGAACAGGATGATTGGCCTTCAGAAACCATCATAAAATATCATATTATAAAAGCTCCGGAGAAGACCCTTATTTTGCAAGTGACATTGGTGGATCAACCACCTATGGAACCGATTATCGCGTTTGTAGATACCGGAGCAGAGGTAAGTTTAATATCGGCGGGTTGTTTTCATTTATTAGATAAAAAAATAAGTCCAATTTTTCCCACCGCGTTCCGAGGAGTTACTGGGATAGGTAATGTTAGGTTTCCAGTGTTAGGAGAAGTTACCATCGCTCTGAGATTGTCCACCAATTATGTCCTGAAGCCGAGTCGCTTTGTTGTGGTCCCTGACCAACTAACGGAGTATGATCTGGTTTTAGGGTATGATATTCTCAAGCAAGAACATCTGTTGCCGGATTTGTACCACAGAGAATTAGTCATCAGACGTGGAAATTACGTGCAAACCGTAGCAGTGTGGACATGAGACAGGGATTGCCCAGGGAAGAAACCTGTGCATTAGTTGATGCGGTAAACATCAGAGCCCAACAGGTGTATGATAGTAGAGGTGAAAGGCAAGGAAATTCTAAATGTTAAGCAAATTGTCATGGTGGATTAGCCTGGCGAGATTGCCCAGTAACTAATAAAAATAGAACACATGTTGATTGTTGGCTTCGTGTCAGGGCGGGTTGTGGAGGTGTGTCTGGTGTGGGATTTCCTCTGGCAAAACAGAGCCTTGGTGATCTTACAAAATGATAGTGACCAAACACGGCGGTTAAAGAAAGGATCATTGTAGGTAGAATAGAGGAAGTTACAGTGGAGGATCCCACTGTCAATGTAGTAGAATTGGATGAACAGGGCCCCAATGAATATACCGAGTGGAATCCTGACAATTTAAGAAAAGCATTTAGGTTAGATGAGGCAGAACTCACACCGGAACAAAGGGAACAAGTTATTCGATTATTGGAACGTTATCCTTCTGTCTCGAGTTTAGGAGATTCTAATGTGGGCTGCACCAATGTTATCAAACATAAGATCGAAACATTGACTGAGGATCCGGTGCAAGTGCCAGTCAGAAGGTTACAAGGCCCCATGCTCAAAGAAATCGAGGCAGATTGTAAAAAGCTGGAGGACGAAGGAATCATCCAGAGGAGCAAATCCCCATATTCAGCCCCAGTGGTGCCAATCAGAAAGAAAGATGGATCAATCAGGTTATGTATTGACTACAGGGAGTTAAATAAAATCACAAAGGGAGATAGCTTTCCTATCCCAAATCTGATCGACATGTTATTTAGTCTCCAGGGGATGAGGTATTTCAACACTATTGATTTAATAAAAGGATATCATCAGGTTGAGATGGAGGAGACAAGCATCGAGAAAACTGCTTTTACCACTCCCTTGTCACATTGGGAGTTTTTGCGAATGCCGTTCGGGGTGAAAAACGGCCCTGCAACGTTTCAACACGGGATGAGATTTGCTTTGGCACATATACCTTACCTTGGAATGAATGCATGGTATATTTGGATGATGTCCTTATTATAAGCGAAACGTTCGAAAAACATCTAGAAATATTGGAAAAGGTCCTCTCGGCTTTTGAAGAAACAGGATTTAAGATAAAACCGGCCAAGACTTTCCTCCTCCAAAAAGAAGTACAATATTTGGGACACCGAGTATCGAAACATGGAATGGTTCCTTTAGAAAATAACTTACAAGGCATTATGAAGTTTCCTGTACCGACCACCAGTCATAAATTAAGGCAATTTCTGGGAATGGTCAACTTTTATCAGCGCCATATTGAGCATTGCTCAGAAATTGCAAAGCCCCTTTTTGCATTATTAAGTAACAAGACTCTGAAATGGACCGAGCCCTGTCAGAAAGCTTTTGAGGCATTAAAGGAAGCACTAACTCCACAGATCCTGTCGTATCCAGATTGTTCCGAAAAGGCAGCATCCTTGTTATTATTTGTGGATGCCTCTGATGTCGGGGCGGGGGCGTGTCTCGCTCAGACACAATCTGGGGAAGAACGTCCTATTGCTTTCATTTCAACCACATTTAATAAAGCAGAACAACGCTACAGTACGACGGAAAAAGAGGTAGCTGCCATACGATGGGCTGTGAGGACATTAAAACCTTTCCTATATGGAATACAAGTGGTCATCTTTACTGACCATCAGCCACTTTTGTTCTTGCACAGTATGCCATTGGTGAATGCTCGGGTAGCCCGCCCGCTCGAGGAAATTAACGACATTGATTATGAGTTGCGGTATATCCTGGGTAAAGAAAACATCCGAAGAGCACGAAGCATTGCTAGTAGACACTATCCCTGGTTTTTTTTCGGAAATTAAGATTATTGGAGGAGGAGATTCGCTTTTCCAGGCTTTTTTGGTGGGGTTGTATTTGGTTCGGTAGAACATCATTTGAAAGTAAGACAGGAAGTCGCAAAAGAGTTGTTGGAAAATAGGAATGCATATGGACTACCCGCTGGGAAGGACTCTAGGCAAATAACAAAGAGGCTACAGCTAATGAAACAAGCGGGTCAATTTCCAATAACTCAAGCCATACTGGCATTTACGAAATTGCATAAGTTGCAGGTATGGGTGTATTATGGTGATACGAAACCGTTGAAATTTGGACTAGATTCTGCGAAAAGTTTTTTTCATCTTTGGTGCCGTGGAGGAGTACATTACAATCTCCTGGAGGCCCTCCCAATCCAGCCAACTAAAGAAGATGAAGTGATCAGTACTAACATGATAACATCCAAGGAATTTGAGGAAAGGATTTTATTGGATGAGTCAATGGAGGAGGAAGTTAAAGCTGCGAGAATATCACTGATGGTTGACAAAGTAGTTCCCATGAGTAACCAAAACACCGGTGGGGAGGTAGAACCTGATATACAAGATCCAAAAATACATCATATAGTAATAGATTCAGATAATAAAATAGATCCTTTAGAAATAGAGCACGATGATATTGACAAATTACAAAGATCTGATTATACGTTGAGACGATTAAAAAATGCCATAGTAAGAAAATTGCCATTGAATGGGCCGTTACAACCGTTTGCTCGTTTAAGTAAATACATCTACTTTATAAATGATCGTTTGTATAGAGAGTTCTCTACGGGAGAATTCGCTCTTATTGTCCCGCATACTTATTTGACTGAGGTAGCTATTAAAGCTCATTGGATGTTTGCCCACATTGGGAAGCATAAATTACATTCTTTATTAATAAACTGGGTATGGCACCAAAAGATAACCACTATCTGTAACGATATCACTACCACCTGCAATAAGTGTCAAGCTTGCAAAATCTCAAATATTCTCTATGTACCGCCCACTCTTAAAATTGTCACCTCAAGACCATTTGAATTAGTGGCAATGGATTTGATCCAGTTTCCCTGTTCTACCAGGGGGAACAATCATGCGTTAGTAATGGTGGATCATTTCACGAAGTGGGTGGCTGCTGTTCCCATAAGGAATAAACAAAGTATAAATGTCGCAAATGCGTTCCAACATCGAATACTGCCATTTCTGCAGAAGCTCCCGGAGCGGCTTCTTACCGATAATGGTAGAGAAATTTATTCTGGACCGCAGTTCGAGGAACCTTAAAGAAAAACAAATAAAGCTCTTGAGAACAACCCCGTAAACACCATCCTCTAACGGTGCTGTCGAAAGAGTCAATCGCACCCTGAGTCAATATTTAAGAATGTCAGTAAATAAGTCCAATAAATGGGATGAAGATGTTATCGCAGTTAGTATTATCAACTAGGCTCTACTCACGCGGAAACGGAACTTGACTCCCTGTAAGTAGAAAAAAATACTATCTTGAAAGAGCACAATGAATTGAGAACTGGTACTTCCCTTTACCCGGAAGGAAGAATGTGGGCAGAACGCATTGTCGTTGTTCCGTATGAGTGCATCAGGTGGTAGTTTAAAGGTTCATCTCCCTGGAAATCTTACTAAAAATAAATTTGATCCTAGGTATCATGGGCCTTATGAAATTATAAAAGTAAATGACAATCATGTCACATATGTGTTACGATCTCCAGAGGATGGGAGGCAATACAAGGCTCATCATCGGCAGTTGCGACAGTGGAAAATGCCTCCTGAGTATTTGACAAATAATTCGGTGTTCCAAAAATATGCAATGGGTCAGGGAGCAGCAGAAATAGACGAAGAGGAATTGGAAGAGGTTTTCGAACAGGAGAAAATAGACGTTGAACCGTTAGAACCAGTAGAGTTAGAGTGGGAGGATGATGACAGTGATGAAGATAACTCTTTCGAGGGTTTCACCATTGACGACAGAATATTAATTGAGGTTAAAGAAAGTTTTGTAGGATTAATGAAAGAACAACAAAAGATTAACTTGGAATTGGAAAATATACTTGAAAAAGAGATGGAAAAAGGATTATCAGGAGACGTAAGTAATGTAGTACAATAATGAAGAACGAAATTAATGAGTATTACAGTGGGATTATCAAATCAATAAAAGAGGGTCGATAGTCATGGGATCATTGTCAAGCTCCCCAAGAGGTATTTTAGGGAATCCTTACAACTATAAAGTGTTTGAAGAATGTATTCAGGCATATTCACCCTGCTTAGAGGGTTACCTATTTTTGAGGAAATGAAACCAGAAAACTTTATTTAAAGTATGGAACAGGAAGGACAAATGAGAATTTCCCCTTGAAGGATTTGTCCTTGGGGATCCCGATAGGTAATGAATGTAATGTTAAAGAATAGAGTAAAGCGAATGTGAAGCTCACAAGACTGACAATGAATCCCTTAACCCCCGATTGAGAGGGCATTGTCCAGATTTACCGAAATAGTCTCTTTTCCGGATCTGCCTGGCGAAATCGCAAAAAATAAATAATTAAAAAGACACTTTAAAGTGAAGACAAAAATGAACAAATAAAAATTCCCCAAATACAAAATTAATATAAAACATAATAAAAACAACAGATAAATATAATAAAAACATATTATTTTGGGTAAAGGTGCACGGAAAATTTGTAAATAATCAACTAAGTTGTGAAAATTAAAAAACAGAATTTCATAGGATTTTTCTTCAAAAATTAACTTGTTTATCTTTTTTCATTTTCAGATTTTTGCCATCACTGGGCCAATTGTAGGATCTGTGATTCTGAAGAACGCCTACACTGAAGAATTACTTGCCCAGTAGCCAATCCGTAGATTTTTGAGTCATAATCCAGTGGAAAGATCCTGGCCGGTTCCACAATAACTGTTTCATTAACATCGTGAAGCCCAAATACACACAATCTGCCTTGTTTTTACAATAACGGAAGTTATAAGCCGGAAGCCAGTTGACTGTATCCGGGCCATCAGGTCGACCTGAGGGTTAATTGGATAGATTACGCTAATTTTAAGTTTCCAGATCGCATGGAACTTGCGTCAGAAGGTTCTCGAGATTTTTCCCGCAAAAATCTGCTCTCGAGTAATCCCAAAATGCAACGTTATCTTGGGGATACCACCATTTTTAGATCTAGTTGAGTACAATAGGCAGTTGGTGTCGAAGTATCCAAAAAGGGTGCAGGACATTTATAACAGGCAGGAGGGGCAAACCTGAATATTCCGGATCGAGTTCCTGCATCTGCAGGCCACGAGAAATACATATTACAGTATTCGAATAATACATATTTCGACAACTAAGAAAGAATCCATGATTCAGTGGTCACAAAAAGTCGTTCCTTTCCGGTGATGTAACAACTGTTTGCGGAGTCAGGGTCAAAGGCCAAATCGTAAGGATTTTATGGAGGGAAAGTGGTAACTCTCTGGGAGAGCAGGGATTTTTAAGAGATGGATTAGACCCAGGGCACGACTTGAGCAAACAAATATCTCATAAAAAATTGCGAGCTTGGGGTTTTCAGCGCGAGATTTGAAATTGTGGGTAAAGAACACACCTTCAAGCCAGTTCCAGAACCCGTAGTAACGCCAGATGTTACTACCCAAGATTCAGTAAACTTGCTCGAAGAGATGATAGTGGTGAGTGAAGCGAGTGAGACGAAGGAGAAGTCGCAAGTCTGAGCAAACCTGACCGAGATGCTTCCATGGTCGGGGCCAGGTTCCCACGAACAACTAAAGTTCAAAGCTGATTCTGTTAACGTCCCAGAAAAAGGTTTTTTTGCCAGAATAGCAGTAGCCCCCTAGGCAGGAAATATTCCCGATTCCATTTCGGGGATTTCGATCCGGCACATCATCAGAGCACAACAACAGTCCGGGTAGTAAGTAGAGCGGATGTAGCTCGTCCAAGTAACCCAGGAGACCCAAGTGGACCCTTATCAGCGGCCGATAAGTCCACATCATCTCTGTGGACCACCTGGTTGGTCAACTGAGCTCAAGTAATCTTTGGCTAAGTTCAATGGAAGCTCAGAATCTGGCAATTTTAGAGAGCAGAGTACAATTTGTTCTTGTACAAATCCAGGTGGGTTCATGAAATGGCCTACAGCGTCAGGAGCTGACAATGGAAGAAGTAAAAGGAAGAGTCCGGAGTAATATGGTTGCTGAGCTAGAACCAGACCTACTCATTATGTGAAATTTTTAAAACAAGACGTTTTTTTTTTTTTACATTTTTGGAAAAATTGAAAAATATTGATGATTTTTGAGAATTTTTTTTGGTACTCCAGAAGGGAGTAAGTAATATTGAAAGAATATTTTTATTTTTGATTTATAGAAAAGATAAAGAAGGTCTGAAACTATACCTCAAGAAGAAAAAAAACGTGACTTGGATAAATTAGGATCGGAATTGGCCCGAAAATGGTGCATCAACACCTGTGTTGACGGGTTGGGGAAAGGAATGAGAATGGGTTTTCTCAAATTTGGTCTCTCATCACATCTTTTACGCTAGGACTTCTGGAAGAGGCAATTGACTGTATATCGACAAAATCGGGCAAAGACAAAGATTTATATAAGAAGAGGCATTTACACATTTGCAATCATAACTAATACGGTGCCACTCCTACAATGAAAGATGGGAAAACCCTTTTCCCTTATTAAAAGGGTAAGAGTAAATCAATGTTATATGGAAGAAATGAAACTTCTTAAAGTAAATGATATAGAAAATTAAAAATGATAGTAAAGTTAGGAATTTAAAATTTAAAAAAAACAAAATGAAGAAATTCATGAAATGAGTTAGAAAAGTGAGTAGGTTATAGAG
>JABUQX010030814.1:20000-25000 GCA_015478945.1 Trachelipus rathkii
GTGCCCAAAGCAATTGGTGGATATCATATCTGCCCACATTTTACGAGTCTAAAATATTTATCAAAGTTCACTGTAAAAGTTTCAAAATTTTAATAATAAACAACTTTAATTCACATCCTTGTGACAAGATTCATTAAACTGGAAATCAATAGGCGGATGACGATATATGAGAAACTTATAAAGAAAAAAAAAGGTACCCTTGAAAAATTAATATAAAACGGTTACCCCCTAAATAAAAAAACATATTTAATTATTACAACCTCAAATACTTAATTTATATATATATATATATATATATATAGTATTCTATATATATAATATATATATACTATATATATATATATATTATATATTAATATATATATATAATATATATGTCTATATATATATATATAAAGTAAGGAATATATATATATATATAATATATATATATGAATTATATTTATACTACTATAATAATATATATAATATATATATATATATATATATATATATATATATATATATATATATATATATATATATATATATATATATATATATATATATATATATATAAAAAAAAAAAATATATATACTATATATATATCAAAAAAAAAAAATATATAATTGATAATATATAAATATATATAAATAAAGTAAAGGAATATTATATATATAGTATAATAATATATAATATATATTTTATAATATATATATATAAGACAACATTAAAAAAATAATCTTATAGATTTATGTAAATATATTTATATATATATATAAAATAGAGGTAAAGCCATTTTACAAACCACAAATATCTATATCCAATATCTCAAAAACTACAATACTACAGGGAAAATGAATACATTGTGGACATCCGGTAAAAAATTTTTATTGCGAAAACTCGTATAAAAAAAAAAAATAACTATACTCAAAACTAAATAGCTACAGCGAAAAGGAGTACATTTTTGGAATCCTTGTAAAATTTTAGTTAGAAAAATGTAAAAAAATAAAATAAAATAAAATAAAATAAAATAAATATTGGCTATTTTTTTTTAGGAGCAGGGACATAGTATATATATATATATATATATTACTTATATAATATATTAAATAATATAATATATATATATATATAATATATATATATATATATATATATATATATAATATATATATATATATATTCGTATAATTGTTGTATTTATTTGTAACTTTTTATATGCATATAAACGTTCAAGAAATTAAAAAAAAATTTAATTTTTTTTAAAGTATTACTCACGGCAAATGTAGGGGGCTCGGCCGACGGGGAGCAAACAGGGGGGGAAACGTTTTCCATTACCCTGTAAGGGAGGAACCCCGTGACACCTCAAATAGCCAAAGAGCGGGGTTCCGGAGACCCTTCCCCGGAGGGGGGGAATTATATAGTCCTCCCCCGTAGTTCCCCGAAGGCCGAAGAGACCCGACCTGCCTGCCATCTTTGCGGTTTATCCTGGGGTATTCTTTTAGTTAGAAAAAAAAAGCAAATTTAATCGACAGTCCCATTTAATTTTAACGACGTAAGCCAATAAAGCGGTCTCTAAATAGGCTTCGTTAATCAATCAACATAATTATTAACAATAATTTTTTATTTTTTTTTTTTTTTTTTACATTTTTCTATCTATAATTTTACCAGGATTCCAAAAATGTATTCCTTTTCGCTGAAGCTATTGTAAGTTTTAGAGGTTTTTTTTTTTCTTTTTTTTTTTTTTTTTTTTTTTTTTTTTAAAAACATTTTCCGCACTAAAATTGAACCAGCATTCCAGCAATGTATTCCTTCCGGTAGCCTGTTGTAGTTTTTTGAGATATGGTGAGATAATTGTGTTAAAACTGATTTTCACCAATACTATAGTATATACCAGAGGTGGGCATCCCCGCTCATATTAGGGGTTTATCCCGCTAGCGCAACCTCCGCACCTCGAGAAAATGTAGTCCGCTAGCGCTCCTCCGCACTTATTCAGACCATCTAACCTCCGCTTCGCAAGTTCCGCATCGCCGCACGTCTCCCTATAAATTCGATACAGTCCCCAGACATATTTTAATAGATAAAATACTAAATAGTAATATCCTTACAAAATTAATGTTAGAAATATATAATGAACAAATTGAATGAATACTTTACAAAATCTCAAGAAATTTTCCACTTCCCCCCTCAATTGTCGTCTCAAAGGACAAGAGTATCCATATTACTTTCAAAAGATTAGGTGTCAAAATTAAAGCAGTTAAGGCTGCCTCTTTGCCCTCAAAATAATCCCCACCGAAATACTAACTATTCCCGCTCTAAGCAGCCGCAGAACTAGGGTAAGAGGTGTAATTATCATTTTAATAACAAGTTCAACAAATTCCTGCTATGCTGGAAAAGGGAAAGATGTCCTTGGTGAGAGCAGTGCTGGTGTTAGTTCACTTCCAGAATCCCACTGCTAATGAAGGTCTCACCTAACTCATTCTGCCTCCCTTCTGAAATATTTTGACAACCCTGTCCACCCATAAGACAGGTCTATTTCGTCCAGACTTTAGTAGAATCAATGAAAGCCTCGACTCCTGCAGAGTCGATGCTAATGCTATGTATCACTCGTACTATATATATATATTATATAATATATATATATATATATATTACTATATATATATATTATATATATATATAATTATAATAAGATATATATAATATAGTATATAAGTATCATAGGTTTTAATCAGTTCTTGTGTAACACCGAAATAATATATAAATATATATATATATTATATATATATATATAATATATAATATATATATATATATATAATATATATATATTATATATAATAATATATATATATATTATAGTATATATATATGGGTTTACACAGAATTTTATAGATATTGCCTAGTTATTATAGGAATAATATAATTAATTAAAGTTACTGATGAGGGTAATAGCCATTCAGTCTATAATATCAATTTAAATTTATATATGGTACCTTTAAGGAGGTTGAGATTGGTTTGGAAGTTTAATTATTCAAAAAAACAATAAGTCTTAGACTAAAAGTATATAGTATTTTATAAAACTTAAAATAAAAATTATAATTCTTTATTATAACCAATAAGAAATCTCTCAATAAGTAAACTATATTTTCATCAGTAAAAAAGGTGCGGAGACAAAAGAGCGGGAAAATTTTTTTGATCCCACGTTGCCAAGTCGCTTAATTGTGAACGACTCCGCACCTCGCGCTAGTCGCAACCTATTCTGGTAGTGCCGCCTCGGAGCGGAAACTAGCGGACGTAGCGACTAAAGAGCGGAGAGTGCGCACACTGATATTAAATTATATATATATATATATATATATATAATTATATATATATATATTATAATATATATATATAAATATATAATATAATATATTATATAATATAATAACTATATATTATATTATATATTTATCAGGGGGGACTCAGGTAATAGGAGCGATGGTTGACCGCTCCTCCTTTCATTTAATTAAGCATAATTCTTGATTAAAACAACTTAATATAAAACACCATGTTTTCATTAATGATAAATCATCTAATTAAAAATTTTAAAAATTGTTTGTTTGTAATTATCGTGATGTACGATGGTTTCATCTAATAATAAGAGATCGAATAAACATACTCGTATCAGTTGTATATAGTTATTTTGAATTTCTATTTATAAAAGAAGCATGAGAGTGAGCGAGAATAAGTTTTTCGCTCCAAATCTACTCCTATAGTCAATGTAAAAAATTATACGTCTGGCCAAAGTGATACATAAAAAATCCAAGTTTGGAACCGATTTAGCGGGTTCAACCCTGTAAAATTGTCGTACCGATTATTATTATTAAATAAATTATTATTATTATAATTATTATCATTTTATATATTATATTTATTAATTATTAAATGATTAATTATTATATTAATTAATTATTATTATTATTATTATTATATTATTATTATTATTATTATTATTATTAATAATAATAATTAATTATTATTATTATTATTAGTATTTTTGCACAAGGTAACAAAATTTTAAAAATATTTTGTTTTACCATATTTTTTTATTGTTTCTTATTGATTCTTAAACGCTGATTCCGAAAATACTATTTTTTTTCTATCATTATATATATATTCCAGAAGTTGGAGTGTTTTTTAGAAAATATCACTAATTTCACCTTTTTTCACAATCTCCTCAGAGATGCTCTGTATTAGATGAAATTATTTGGAGACTTAAAACAAAATGGATTTTAACATCCGAACTGTAAACATGGCTTTTGAACATAGAGAGCCATTGTTAGAGTGCTTTGAAAAAAATTCGAAACGAAAGCAAACAAGGAGGAACACGAGAGCAGGAGGTTTGCCAAGACTATTGACTGATCCTACTTATGTATTTTGGCGCACCGTTTTTCGCCATATAAGCAACACGTAGATTATTTCTATATAAAATTCAATCAAGAAATCCAGACGTGGTTCTCATAATTCAAGCTGTGAGTGAACTACAATTAGAATTAGTTTACATTAGAAACAGTATGACCACCATAATGGACTACCATAATTGAGTGAACGTATGATGTTTGTTAAATGCTTCCAATTACTATGAATTAAAAAAGCTACTGAGTATTGACTTGCATTTAAAAAGACTAACTGTATCCATTTTAACATCTTGAAAGACCAAATCGGAAGCTTGAAGTTAATATTGTTGAGAAAGTTCTTATTCTCGGAAGGAGCCTCTCGATTCTTTTAACTACATTAATATGGAAAAAGGAACAGATCTGACTTTTGGAAAGAAACATTAAAGATTGCTAAAAAATAATAAGCTACTCCAATTGTCATCTATTGAAGCGAAAGATGCTTTTCTAGATAAAAACGAAATTAAAACCGTTTATCGGCAAATACGAATGCGACAAGAACTAGACTCGATGCCCTCGTGCGCTTTGCACTGAAAGATATCATGTCTCAATTGTTTTTTGACATCTTGTGATTGACT
>JABUQX010030815.1:0-35000 GCA_015478945.1 Trachelipus rathkii
AGATGGATTATATACATACTACTCATGCTTAGTTTAACCAATATAGTTTTATCAATTCTCTTAATGACAACCAAAATACACAAATACAAAACATTTTAAAGTACTTTCTGTTATGGTGAACTGATCTGCAGCTAAAGGCTTTTCATAAGTTAAATTACATTGAGAGGCTATAGCCATACCTAGATCTTTCTTATATGTATTTGAATATAAATACTAAATTCTTGACACATGGTTCCTCATTAGTGTTAAATAAGTATACTGTTATAATTATAACACAAAGGACTAAGGCTTTAAATGCACAACCTACAACGTTTTTACTTCTATGAGCTCTGCCTACAATAAGATGTTTACACAGGAGTTTAGGATGTAGGAAATTAACCGAAGCAGGGATTAAGGTCCCGTTCCCTTCAACGATAAAGTTACTGAATGATGCCTTATCTCAAGACTGAAGGTTGTTACTAACCTTCCGCACAAGTAAGAGGTTAAA
Organism: Trachelipus rathkii; assembly: GCA_015478945.1. Taxonomy (NCBI): domain Eukaryota; kingdom Metazoa; phylum Arthropoda; class Malacostraca; order Isopoda; family Trachelipodidae; genus Trachelipus; species Trachelipus rathkii. Next base: position 488 of record JABUQX010030815.1, read on the forward strand.
TTCTCCTTTGTCATTATTGTTTTAATATAAGGTATGTTCACAATGAAACTTCGTTCCTATTCCCGGGTCATTTATAAACACAGTGAAATCTCAGATCGCAACATCGTATTCTCTATGAGCTACATCTCTCCTTAAATACTCAATAATATCATGAATAACTCTCATGAGTGTGTCCCCTATGTCCATTTCTTGTTTAAAAACAGTAAAATATCACAACCAAATTAACTCTATACATTATGTGTATCGACCACCCTAGTTTTTTTTTTTTTTTTTATGTAAAAGTCTTTACGCTACCTCGGATTAATTCAGCAGTAAATTCATGTATTTAATTAACCACCTCATTATCAACGATAACATCAATATTACTCGTATCACCAATAACATCTTCATTATCCTCGGCTTCAACATCACTAAGTTTTCTTTTGTTATTCATCTTGTAAAAGAGAATCAATCATGCATAGTTTTACTTAACTTTCCATTTATTATTAACTAAAAATAGGACATCTAACCTAACATAACTAAACATAACATATAACTTACCTTAGATTCTGTAATTGGACTAGTTATAACGTCTGCGGGAATGGGGTCAGCATCATGAACAGTTTCCCCAGATGGCATGTCAACATCCATAGGGCTAAACCAGGAAGAGGGAACAACAAGTCATAGTAGTATTTCCTCAGTATAATCATCAAGGCTGCAACATCCATAGGGATAGAAGTATGAACAATGGTAGTATGAGTAGTAGGGTCATTTACATCAGAAACAGGATGTTTATTAGACTGCTCTGTTTCATCTCTTTAAGAATTGAATTTATGTAGAATCTTGCCTTTTACTACCAGATTTAATATAATATATATTATATTATATATTATATTATATATTAATATATATTAATATATAATAATATATATATATATATAATAATATAATATTTATATATATAATAATTTAAGTATAATATATATATATATTTAATATATTATATATATTTTAATAATATAATAATAATATTATGATATATCTAAATGCATATAAATTATAAAAATTTATTAATTATTAATATTATATATTCACTCCTTATATATATATATATATATATCATTTAATATATATATAAATATATAATATAATATATATATTAATATATTATATATATATTAATAATATATATAATATATATAATATAATAATATATCAGATATAAATATATATCTATAATATATATATTATAATTATAATATATATTATATAAAATATATATAATAATAAATTAATATAAATATTAATATTATTTTTAATTATTATATATATAATAATATATAATATTATAAATATATTATATATATATTATATTAATATAATAGTATATTTATGTAATATATATATTAATTATATTAATATTATATAATTATAAATATATGATATATAATATAATATAAATATACTTATATATATTATATTATATATATAATATATATTATACTATATTATAATTTAAATTTATATTAAATTATAAATAAATATAAATAATATAATAAATATATCTATATATAACATAAGTACGGAACAAAAATAGTTCGGGATTATTAAAATATTTAGATATATAATTATAATTAAGAATAATGTATATAGTCAATGATATTTCATGAAACTCGGTTTATAAAGTTTACTTGGCATAAATTAAATATATTTACGTGGATGGAATAATATATATAGGATTAAATTTCTTAAGTAGCGGAAGTTAGTTCTACTATTTGTAAGGGTCACGTATTTGTTACTATATGTTTTAAATTATAGCATAGTAGTGAGACAACTATGAGTTCTGAGAGAATAAGTAAAAGGTTAATAGGATCTAAAATTCAATTATGTGGTCAGATTATGGATACAATTCTTAGGGAGTGGTAGGTGTGAAAAAATTGATAAAATGAGTATGAATGAACTATAATTAAGATAGACTATATTGTATGGTGAAAAATGTAAGGGTAAAATATTGATAAGGAATAAAATGAAAGTATGAGTTTGTGTAGTTGAGTCATTATGAATAAGTATGAAGACAGTACGGTATGGGTTAATATAGCTAGGAAGGTCATTGTGGTGTAAATTATTTGGAGTTGATGGATACGTAGTGGAACTCCAGAGCTTGGAGACCGAGGTAAAAAGGGTATTAGATATTAGAAAACGTAATAATCTGAAGAGAATAATAATGTAGATATGCAAAGGCGAAAATAAAGACAAATAAGGATGAATAATAGGCGTTAGTATATTTTATGGATATGAGTGAGTATGATTGATGGCCCACTCATGGGCCATGGAGATGAACTCCACACACTATGAACGAATGACCCATATATGAAAGGTGAGTCCGTTCACGGTCCCTGTAATAGCTCTATGGGAGATTTCTGACGCGAACAGTTTACACAATAGGTATATTAGAGAGAGCGTAAGGCTGGGCCTATCTTATTCGATAACTTTAGTGTACTATTCTTCATACATAACATTATATTTACTTACCAGATGACTCATGCAAGCTATAACACCCTTATCACTATATATATATCCCAGTACTAATGGGGTGAGAAATAAGAGGCAGAGAATGAAATTATAAAGATAAATAATAGATATATAATATAAATAATATATAATTATATAATATACATATATTATATAAGATATATTATATATATATAGTGAATATATATAATAGATAATTTATATATAATATTTATATCTATAATTATATTATATATATTATATATAATGATATAATATATTTAAGAATATATATATATATATAGGTAGAATTTATATATATAGAAGTAATATATAACTTATATATATATAATATATATAATAATAAAGAGAATATATATGAAGAAAAAGATGAATATTATATAATATATAATATATATTAATTAATATTAATATAATAATAATAAAATATGAAATATACAATTCTTTTAGATTGAACATGAAGATGATTTAATTAAATATATAGTATAGTATATAAGATATAGAGATAATATATTATAATGATAATTATAATATATTATTAAAGTATATATAATATATTATAATATAGAGATAATATATTTAATATATAATTATTATATATATTAATATATATATATAAGATATATAATATTATATATAGATATAATAAATGATAATATAATGTTTAAATTAATAATATATAAGTATAATAAATAAGAATATAATATTATTATATAATATATATAATATTATAGATATAATTAATATATTATATAATAAAATGATTTGTGCTCAAAGAAGGTTTTGATATCTTTATGAGAGAGCTCTAGAGAAACGAGAATTATGTAAGGCCTAATGAGTAAGAAGATATGATAATTCTAGTATAACTAGAAAAGGAAGGCGAAAACCATACCACTAGAGAGTGTTATACTCGAAGGATCAGCGTCGGAAACCATTGAGGATACCTTAGAGAATAGTTATTCAAAGTGCTTACTATTATTAGCCAAGTTTCGGGACCAGCGAGAGGAGCAAGAAGATGCTAATGGATCACAAGCTTGTCACAATGGGAGTTGATGTATATTAAACGGTTATGAATATAAAAGAACAACCTATCTCCTCTAAGACACATATTATAGGTACGAGTACAACTCATACCCCCATGGGATCTATTATTATAAATTATAATAATTATATATCATTTTTAGACACAAATTATAATATAAAAATTAACATGTACTAAACACAATAAAATAATATATAAATAAAAAAATAAATTCAATAAACTCAATAAAAATAAAAATAATACAAAAATAAATAACCAAGGAGCTAAATAATAATAACGGAATGATAAATATTATAAGTATTAATAATAAAATATATAAAATGATAATTATATATATATAGTGACCATGGTAATAAAGATCAAAAACAAGTAAAATAATATTAAATATACTTACTAGAAATCGGACCTGCCATACAGTTATCTCATCAGTATTACAGTACATATATTATATATATATAACTATATAATATATATATATATGATATATATATATATATATATAAATATATATATATATAATATATATATATATATTTATATCTATAATATATATATAATAATATATATATATATATATTAATATTTAAATATATATATATACTATATATATTTATATATATATATATATAATATATAACGTAGCTTATATTAATAAGGACCCTCATGTACGACCGTACATACACATAATCCTTAACTCAACTACGATTTGACTCACTAAATACTAGACCTGAGATACTAGTAATATTTGAATATCTATAACCTCTAAATATCCTACCTACAGTGACTGTTAATGAAAGTATGATATAAAAAACGCGCACATACGCAGGTATTATCGGAAACATTGGTAGATAAAATGTGGGAGTCTAAAAAATACGAGTATGCTAAACAATCATCATAATATCACCACCACACACACAAAAAAAACATTCAAAACACAGATTGTGGGAACACGAGAAAGAACATAGCAGCGAGGCTTATCAACCAACACAGCACACATACTCCAGCATAATTCTATACATTTACTCTCCAAAAAATAAATTCAAATACAATATAACCATTAATCGGTACTTATAAGAAAACACTAGCTATGTTAACCTGGCTACTAAACATTATTCTTCTCCGAGAATGATTATTATAATAATAAAGTAGCATTGAAAAGTCTCAAAGAATTACTAAAGCTAATTCTATAAAAATTATAATCAAATGAATAAAAATACGTCTTTACATGATAGTATATATGATAAATGAAACTGAAATAAAATATATAAATTTCTAACTTATGAGGTGATATTACAATAATGATATATAATAAAACTGATAGCTAATTTATTATATTTAATTATTAAAAATATAAACAGTGATATAAATAAATTATCATTATAGCTTGAAGTTATAAATTATTAGGTTTATTTTCTCACTGGAGACATGAAGGATAAAATTCTTTATTACTGAGTATATTACTATTTCCTGACCAGCACATCAAGAAAGGTCAAAGTGCCAGTTGTCTCAAATTCTATTGATAAATTAATATAGATCGTGAAGTATGAGTTTTGATTTAAATACATAAAAATGTGAGAATGACTATTATCTATGTTATTAGATATATAATATAAGTAGAAACATCTCAACATATATAAAGTCATAATAGAATATGGTGCTTATAAATCTCTCAAGATTTGAGAGTATACATACAGAATGAAATTTCGTTCAATGCCAAATTATAATATAAAGAGAGAAACACAATTTTAATGATGAGACAATCAGATGGGAGTGCACATACTCGTACTATTAAGGTGAACCCACTTCCAGACAATCTCTCCAACATTGTCTCCAAATGAATAGCAGTCATCTTTTGCTCGACTCAATATATTTATAATAAGAGCGAGTGGAACATAGGCAATAGCAAAGGCATCCCGCACCAATCAAGTTCCAACAGGGGCCAATAGTGCCGTATCTGATAGAACATACAGGAGAGAGGGTCTAATATCTGTATAAACTATCATTATAAAAAGAAGATATAATATTCTGTGAACGTATCTATGCGCCTCGTCAGTGTTTGTATAAAACTATAAGGGATTCGACATCTCGCTAACTCTGGACACAGAGCACGACATGAGTGGCTATTTTCAGCCCATTTTTATATGATCTCTCCATTTATACAAGGTTAGTTTAGATACACAATATGATATCAGACCATATCAGTTGAGCAAAAATAATAATCGTAGACCTTTAACTTTGATAAGGAGACTTATAAAAATATGATCCTTATATCAAACGCGGGAGTAATAATTTCCTAAGAGAACGCTTCGGGTTCATACTCCCGCGGATGAATGTTGAAACTTCCTCTGATAGTATAGGAGCTACGATTATGGGTGACGTCACGGAAAACGTACTCACTTAATCAGAGATATAAATAATGATAAATATCTAATATTAGAATAATAGAGATGAAGATATTATAGATATATAATATATATATAGATATATATATATAAAATATGAATAATGAATTAATGAATATGGATATTTTTAGCGCTAATAATTAACGATAATATTATACATTGATATATGATAATATATATATATTGATATGTATATAGAGATATATAGTATATAGTAATATTATATGATATAATGAAGAGAATATAGATAGTAATATATTAGGATAAATATAGAGGAGTATAATAATATATATTATTATATATACTATAACAATGATATAGGTAAAGGATAGGGAAAACAAAAATACTGCGATACGACCAATGGAAAAGAAAAAAACATATAGATGGGGCATGATGATCACTTAGTGAGTGAGAAATATAGACACACACACCATAGCAATAAGAATATAAGCAAGAATATTAAAAAATAGGAGTTAGCGAGAGGTCAAAACGTAGCTGAGTAGGTAATAAATGTTCAAATAGACATAGGAAATAGTAAGTAGTGTAGTGTGATAAATTGAATAATATATTAATAACCGTAGTAAAGGGTAACGAGTAGCATGGTTATAAGTGCGTGATTAGCATTATAGTAGCTGTAGAGTAGAGGTATATTATGAGAGTAGCGGTTACAAAATAGAGTGCCGCAGGAGGTTACGGTGATATGGTGAGCGTGTCAAAAGTACTAACGTCTACTATGTACTCAACTCTTCTACGAGATAACTGGATAGAGTGAATACATAGACAATATGTAGTAATAAACGTAACGCCGCCTCACACGCCTCGAATAGTTAGGTACACGGCCTATAGAGATATTTAAGAGAGACCTACAGTAAGTAAGTAATAAGGATTACCTAGAGGATCACACTCAGGTACTGGAGCTCTGTATAGAAATCATAGTCAGACAATTGTTGCAAACTAATCATTATCGTGCATTATTTTACAGCAAATAATAAAAATAGCAAGCATTTATGGAGTGGCAAAGCAGTTTTAATAAATGTCGACGATAAGATCACCTCAATAATGTGACTGCACATAATAGTCGATTACACGTTTAGAATTATTAATATCAGATTAGTTATTAATTATTATTAGTTATAAACTATGATTATATAATTTATTATTGGGACTGAAAGACTTCACTCTGATTCATAACTATGTATAATCTATCTGTGTGAATCCGAATTTCTTATTATCTGAATGCCTCATGGTTGTGGGAGATGATATATTTGATCTGATTAATTCCTGATGTGATTACTCTCATGTGTGTAACAGTGTATTTATCTCTCTCAGTTCACTTCATGTGAGTAATTGATACATTCACTGTATTTCATCTGAATTCATGTGATGTGTAGTTATAATATATATTATTATTGATTGATACTACGTGAGTGATGATGATTATTACTTCAGTGTATTAATCATATCATGATTACATCTATTATAGTTAAAAAAGTTCATTTATGAAATTCACTTCATGTGAATCTCGAATACTCACGATAACTCTCACTCGTGAGTAATTTCACTCTCGAATATAATTAATCTCTGAGTGATTTCACTCTCGAGTTATATGATATGTAAAGTACTCACTTGCTTCATATTAAGATTATTGATTAATTACAATTATAATAATTAAAATGTTATACTCTAATTAACTCTCTTATTTATTCAATCCTATTTTGATTTATTAGATTATCTCTACTAACAATTTGAATTTTTAGATTAATTAACAAAACAACATTCTCCAGTTGTGTTGGACGATAATAGCAAGCATGTGTTAGATTTTAACAGCATTTATGGCACCCGATGAGAGACACATGAGTTACTATACCCACAGTCCCCATCCTTAATAAGTATTGCGATAATGCCAATTATGATAAAGTATCATGTATAATAGACTTTTTTTATTTTATTTTTGGGTTTGTTTATTAATTTTTTTATTTTTTCTAACTTTTCAATTACGGTTATTTTGCCCCAATTAAAATTTTATATTTTTATTTTACTATTCAATCACTGCTTATTAAGGTTAGGTTTGCCCCAATTAAAATAGAAATTATAATGAAAATACTACAATGCGTATTAAATATATATAATACCCAATCCATTCATATGTTCTATTAGGTTTGGCCAATATCCTACGTGTGGTTGTGAGGTTGTGAGGTGTGAGGTGTGGGGCGGTTCACCACACAATTCCAGTGTTCCGGTGCGGTGCTGCGGGTTGCGGTGCGGTGCGGTGCGATGGGGTAGGCAGTGCGCATTGAAATATAGAGGTGCTCAGCAATGCCTAGTACTTTTTTCAAACTATTTTTAAATATTAGTTTTTGACAGATATATTTTTAAATGTTTCTATAAAAGAATTTCTAAAATATTATTTTCAAAAACTCGAACCTTACAGGCATTACCCTACCCTCTAAGGAGAAATCTCAAGGATATTTCTCCCTAGGATTCACTCGAGGAATCGAACCCGATGTTATCATCACGCTATCCAATCGCTCTACTACTTGAACCAAGGTAGCAGCAGCAAAGTTTCTCGACCACTGCAATTTAGTACTTTTCGGAATGAGCAAATATTTTTTCTTATCAACCTGGTGAGAAAGGTGAAAGACCTACCCATTTTTCATCAGAATCGGGGAATATAAATTTCGTATTCAGGTTAAAGATTGACATGCTCCGATTCACGACTTTTGAAAGAGTGCAAAACACCTCAGTGATGGAAATTAACTGAAGGATGTTCCAGACTCTTGTTCTATTTCTAAATAATTGAAATAAAAACAAAATATTAACAAAATAAAAATTCTAACATATTATAAAAAGGAAATAACATTTCCCGTAGCTCAATCGGTAAAACTCTGCACTACCATTCCTTATATCCACGGTTCGAATCTTGGTCGGTCGCGAACCAAAACTCGAGTCTGTGTTGTGTTGGCTAATCAACCTTCTCAGCTTAAATCACTCGCCTACTGAAACCAATGCTGTAATAAATCAGAGATGGCGAATCACGACAGAGGTCCTATACTCCTTCAAGGACTAAAAAGAACCAGCCAACATAAAAAAGGAAGAATCAACCAACTAAAAGAACCAACCAACATAAAAAAAGAAGAATCAACCAACTAAAAGAACCAACCACATAAAAAAGATTCAATTAACTAACCACCTAAAAAAAGAACCATCACCCATCTAAAAAATGATTCGACACTATTAACCAACCACCTATTAAAAAGAACATATGTAATCATAAAATCACTCATACATAAAGAAACCAACTTAATCATCGGTTAAAAAGAACCATATCAACTAAACTAACAGAATTCAACCACCCTAATAAGAGATTAACGAAATCCAACTTAAGCTAGAAAACGCACACCCACAACCATACCACATAAAAATGAACCAATCAACCATCTAAAATGTAACCCACCATCCACCACTAAAGAAAAGAACCAGATCAATAACCAAACTAAATGATAGGGACAAACATTCCAGCGAAAATAAAAAGAGAAACACAAATCTAATCCAACTAAAAGAACCTAACCATGCACTCTCTCAATAACGGGAAACGCAATTCAAACAACTAAGATGAACCACCAATTCACCTAATAAACACACTATCAACTTAAAACATAACTATAGAACCAATATACTCGAGCCATAAAGAACACAAATCAAACATTCTATTCTAAGGACGCACCTCACCACAGACTCTACAAGTTATAGAACTCGAGTCAATACAACTAAATAAAAACCAAACACCACACACAAAAAAATTATAGAACTTATCGTACAACTAATAAAGAAAACAATCAATACGCGCTAAAAAGAACCAATCAACTACTTAACTAAAAGACAAACTTATCAAGCCACCTTAAAGAAGAACAAACAACAACATACAAGAATATAGCAAAAATCTCTTTAAAAAAAAATACAACCAACTAAAAGAACTAAACTTCAAACCCATCTTTAAAATAAGATTGCCATACACCTAATTAATAATTTATAAGAACCAGCCAACCACCTAAAAAAAGCACAAATTCACAACTAAGAGAAATCAACCAAAACACCTAAAAAAGTAACCTTAGTTACCAATTACCAATACTAAAGAAAATCACAGCCACCACCTAGGAGAGTGTACAAGCCAATAAATTTTACAAAGTAGCTCACAAACTACGACTATATTAAAAATAAGCAAACCGCACACATATCATCTAACACAAATACATCCCACACAATAATATAAAGAACTTAATATTCAAATTCAGCAACAGAAAATTCATACAAGAGATCCGGCACTTAAATATCTTGATAAAGAGTGTGTATATTATCTTCTTGAATATATATATTTTTATATATATTTATTCGTTGATAAATTTATACTATATATTTGATATATATTTTAAATATCAAAGAAAATATGAATCTCGGAATATTATTATAAAAATATATATTTCACCCCCATTTACGGGGTGAGCTCTAGGAGCCGGGGAACTGAGGGGAGGACTAGGTTTAAAGTAATTTACCAAAGGTGTTTTTGGGGGTGAAGTAAAATTATTATTTTTATATACTTATTTTTTTTATAACTAATAGTAATTATACATATATATAGTATATAATAACCGGGCAAAGGAGGATAGGTGCAGGAGGCGGGTTCCCTCTGAGATACCATTTCTATACCTGTGGTAATACGACTGAGGGGGGAGATATAATTACCCCATATATATTTTACCTCCCGGGTGAATTGAGTCAACCGTCAGAACCCCGCGTGGTTATTTGTAGGTGATGCGGCGGGGTTGCCTCCGACAATTTATAATATATATACCCTACTCCGGTGTAGAAAGGCCCTATTAATATATACCTAGCTGTCTCACCCGTTTCGCTCTAGAGCCCCTACTAAAATGGGTAAGTAAAATAATTTTATTATATTGTTTAAAATGTTAACGAATAAAATAATAAAAATAAGAAAAAAAAATAAAATACCCCAGTTATCTCATAGTTTATAATATATTATATATATATATATATATAATATTAATAATATATATATATATTTATATATATATATAATATTATTACATAATATATTATAGTATATATATAAATATATATAATTATAATATATTATATATATTAAATATAATAATATATATAGATTAATTATATATAGTATATATATATAATATAATAATACATTTATTAATATATATTATAATTAAATTAGATATATATATAATATATATATATTCATATATATATATATATTAAGTGTGTCTTGCGTAACTGTATATATATGAAAATACTTTAAAAAAAGAACTGTGATAATACTGAAACTTTAAAAATTTTGAAAGATAAAAACTGTGTCATTATATAAATATAAAAGTACAAAACGAAAAAAAGCATAGTCTATCAAAGGAAAATACATTTAAAAGACAGTTAGAGAGTAGAAGACACAATATACTTAAATCTGTTTATTGAATTTATTTGCTATAGATAACTACTCACAGCTCACACACACATTAATACACTAAAATCCTAAAGATAACATAGTAAACATAAGTCAAAGCAACGCTTAATCGAATAGTGGTTAGAGAAGTATAAAGCAAATAAAATGGAGAGAGCGGACCAGAGACACGCACCCGACGGCACACCGCACGCATATACTCGCAACCTGTCACCTAGCATCACCAACATAAGCAATACCGCAATACCAGCACGCGAGTCTAACGCACAGTTACCTGACAACGTACCTACAGTGCGATGGACAACTCTTTAATCTTGTATAAGTATCGGTAGTATTTAAAAATAAATTACTATGTTCACATGCCACGTTGACTATATTCCAACATTATAAATAAAAGTTTAAACAATATAATTAATAGTACATATTTAAATAAAATTTTGATAAGACGACAGAAAATGCATAGGAAAAGTACGATAATAGTAACTAAGAGAAAGGGGAAGAGGAAGATAGTGAAGGGGAAGAAGATAGTGTAGAAGAAGAAAGGGGAAGAGAGTGCGTGTCAGTCATGGAGCATATTATATAACATATATAAATATAACATAAGAGTGAGAATTATAGCTTTCGTAGTTCAGCGTGATAGATAGATTATAATAAATATCTATAAAAATACTTTAATATAATTTATATATATCCATAATATCTATATATATATTAATTAATATTATAATATATATATAATATATATATTAATATATTAATTATATATATATTACTATATATATATATGATATATATATTACTATACTATAATTATATAAAAATATTATTAAATATTATATAATTATTAATATAGTATATATATAATATATATATAATATAAGTATATTTAAATTATATATTATTTAATATATAATATATTAAAATATACATTTAAATATATTATATATAATTTAATATTATATATTAATATAAAATATATATTATGATATAATATATATGTATAATATAATATATATTATAGTATTTAATAATAATAATCTTATAATAAATATTATTATATATATATATTATTATATATAAATATATTATATTATATATATATAATATATATTATTAATATTAATATATATATATATATATTAATAAATATAATAATATATATTAAATAATATAATTATAGATATATATTATTTATTAATATATATATTATATTTATAATATAAATATTTAATATTATATTATATAATATTTAATATATATATTATAATATATAATCTATAATAATAATATATATATAATACTAGTTCAGTAAATATATCACGCATAGGTAATAAATAAATGTATAATTATACGGACTAGAGGTAGAATAATAACTATAACTATTACGGAACGATATAATAAGGGTAATTATATTAGTAAATCATGGAATTCACTTCATTAAACTCATATCACTACTATTAGTTTCATTACTTGTCTTTTCTGGCTACTTTTTTAAATTTATTTATATGTTTTGTGTTTGTGATTTTTATAGTTTTTATTCTCAAACTACAATGTATAATTTATATATAGATCATATATGAAATGATAAAGTAAACCGGAAAAACGATTAAATAATAAATAGTAACATATAGGAAAGTAAGCTTACACATAGTTATATTAATTAGATTTATAATCACTTATATATAATAACATAGATACACATAAATTATATATCTAGTAATATTTTTATAATAATAATAAATATTAAATCATATTTAAAATAAATTATAATATAAATAATTAATATTATAATTAAATATAATTATAAATAAATAAATATAATAATAAATAATAATTATAATCTAATCATATAATTAATATATATAATTAATAATGTTTTCCATTTATATTAATATATATTATTTTATTTTATATAATATTTCTTTTAATAATTTTTACTAGTAATTATACCTAATTTTAAGATATGTATAACACTGATTAAAATATTAATCTCTCACTACTCTCTCTTCTCTAAATTACATTCTTCTACTTCATAATTCATCTTCATTAATATACTTACTACTATCTACTACTCACTCTATCTCTCTTTCTTACTCTCTCTCTTTCATCTTATTCTCTTCACTCTCTCTCTTATATATCTCTACTACTCATTCATATCTTATCTAATCTTTACACCTCCTCCACTCTCCAATATTTTGTTTAATTTACTTTTAACTATTATTTATTTTTTATTAATATATATCGATACTAATCTAATTATATTTATTAATATATATTCATAGATTAATAAAATTAAATACCGGAAATTATTTATTTATTTTTTTTATTTTTTTTTATTTATTAATTACGTCAAATATTTATAAAAAAAAAATATTTAATTTACCCTCAGTCACCTACTATTGTAGGTACTAGATAGACTATAGTAACGGGTGAGTGATAGAGTATAGGGCGGGTAATAGTAATATATAATACATGGGGTGGAAATAGCACTGAATCATTATCGAGATAAAACTCATAAATTACCAATCTGTAAGTAAATATAAATAAAATACAAATATATACAGCAATAGATAGAGAGGTAGAGGTCCGTGAGGATAGGTAGACTTGATAGATCAGGAGTAGGAGGGTAGAGGAGTGATAGAATGAGGTATAGATCAGGCTGAGGATACGATAGCACTAGAGTGGAATGGAGGAGTAGATGGACTAGACTAGGATCCGTACAGATGATGAGGACGTACGCATAATTAATAATAGAGAATACTTTATCTTTCAAACATTTAATGTAAGAAAATAAATTATAAGTATAATAAAAATAATAGATTTGAGATACTGAATGACATCTGGGAAGTAACAAAACTAAATGATTAAAAGAATAAGACAAACAAGAATTAAATAACTTAGATCACAAGTTCCCCACCCTCAAATGCTCTTAAAGGTATATTGTCCGTTATGCGCCTTGGCCATTTCTTCACAATAATCATATCTAAAGATAAATTAAGTTTATAATAGAAATAATAGGTAATAATAATAATAATATAATAATAATATAATATAATATAATAAATAATATAATAATAATAATAATAATAATAATATAATAATAATAATATATAATAATCAAATAATAATAATCATATAATAATAATAATAATCAAATCAGAATCAGAATAAGAATCAGAATCAGAAAATGTTTATTAAATAAGAGAATTTCATTATCACAATTATATATAATACAATTTAGTTATACCATTAATTATAATAACAGCAGAAAATAATTCCCTAGTATCTGAAATGGTCTACTATTGCACACAATGTCAATGTCCTTGAGACCCTAAATATAGTTAATAACATTATTAAAATTGTTATAATATATATGTAATATATAATAATAATAATAATAATATATAATATAATTTTCAAAATTTTCAAATTTTCAGATCTGATGAAAGTGATCTTTCTTGAAGGGTAGAAGGCGACGGAGTCGCATGGCAGAGGCGCGGGTTCGGATTTGTGAATTACCTAGAGAAGTTCTACTCCTTGAATAGGGCTTAGCCCGTGAGGAGTAAATTTAATAAAAAAAAAAAAAAAAAAAAAAAATTTATGTAAGAAATTTCAAAAAGTTTCCAAAAAATATAATATCCTTTTCAGATTCTAAATAATTAATGTAACTTATTTCGTTCACTTTGTTCTTCTAAAATTGGGTTTTAAAAAGTAGAAATTCTCCGGAATTTTTTGTGCTATGTGAATCGGATATATTTATATTTCTTTTAGAATTTGTTTTACTAGATCGTTAGGAAATAACATTTATATTAATTTTTAGAGGCAAATGAATGCATGACAGACGAACACTTGTCTACGCCCCGCCCCCTATGGAAACCGGTTATTTTTATTTTTTTTTTTTTTTAGAATTTTTTTTTTTATAGATCGTTAGTAAATGACATTGATATTAATTTTTCGTGGGGAATGAATGCATGGCACATGAACACTTGTCTACTCCCCCTATAGGAATCGATTATTTTTATTTATTTATTTTTTAGAATTATTTTTTACTAGATCGTTAGGAAATAACATTTATATTAATTTTTAGTGGAAAATGAATGCATAACACACGAACCTTTGTCTATGCCCCCTTACCCACGAAGAGTGAGTGCTGGAAGAATAAAATATTACTTCAATATCATGTCTATATAATCCTAAGAAGCATCTGGCAATAAATAGGTCATACTGTAAATATGAAAACTTATAACTTATTTCAGTCTCATTTTTCAAACTTTTTTTAAACGTTTTTCTTTCATCATGGATCATTTCAAATTCAAAATAGTATCGCATTCATATTGATATATTACGTTCAAGAATCAGTATATCAATAATTTTATGTAATTATAGGCATTGATATCACTTAGGCAAAATGTTATATAAAATTGAAATTTGTATTTGTTACAATCCCACTTAAAAATTTAAAAAAAATACAAGTTATTTCCTAACGATGTTCAAGCTATCAAAAAATATATTAAAGCAAAAATTGTTATATGTTCATTACTGTTATCACATTCCTGTGGAGTACAATACTTTGAAACTTTATTTACACAATTGAAACAACTGAGCACTGTTTTAGTTCACCAAGACGACTACAAGACTACCAGGAAAGCTGTAAACCTTTCCTTACTAATTAGAATCTGTTGGTACTATATAGGAGCTTTACCTTTAAAAGGATGTTAGTAAAAATTTTAATTCTTTTTTACTTTTACATTGATTCTGACACATCTTAGGATTTAGGAAAATTATTTATATTCTATTACAGACTTTATTTGAAAACACTAATAGCCTAATTTTGGTTATTTAAAGTGAAATATCACTTAGAATTAGATAAATATTTTATGGAATGCAGAATTTAGTCATTATTTACTGATTTATTTATTGTGCAACATTTATAATAAATAATAATATAATTAAAAAAAATATTCAAATATAGAAAATAAAATAATAATATAATAATTTATATTATAATAATAATAATTAAATAATTATATTAATAATTAATATAATAAAAATATAGTAATAATATAATAATATATATAAATATTATAATATTATAATTATTAATATTATTATTTATATATTATGTGATTATTTTATTATGATTATTATTATTATTATTATTTTTATTTATTATTATTATTATTATGTATTATTATTTATTTTATTATTTAATATTATATTATTTATTATTTAATTAATTATATTATTATTATTATTAATATTATGTTATTATTAATTATATATATATATAATTATTAATATATTATTATTAATTATTATTATTATATATTATATAT
Organism: Trachelipus rathkii; assembly: GCA_015478945.1. Classification (NCBI taxonomy): domain Eukaryota; kingdom Metazoa; phylum Arthropoda; class Malacostraca; order Isopoda; family Trachelipodidae; genus Trachelipus; species Trachelipus rathkii. Next base: position 17,267 of record JABUQX010030815.1, read on the forward strand.
TATTATTTATATTATTATATTAATATATTTATTTAAATTATTTATATTCATTAAAAATATTTTAATATTGAAAATGACTTAATGTTATAACAATGTTTTTATTTATTAATTAAATATTAAAGTATATTGTTAATTATTTTATATTTAATAATTATTATTATTAATTTAGTTTAATAATTGATTTTGATAATTGGTTTTATTTATTATTTGGAAAGCAACATTAACTCATAATATTTTAACATTAATTATAATTTAATATTATTTTATATTTATTATTAATTATTTTATTAATTATTATTTTATTAATTAATTATTATTATATTATTTAATTTATTATTATTATTAATATTATAATTAATAAATAAATTTTTCAAGAGCAATAATTTTCATAATTAATAATATCTATAGATTTATTTTGATCAGATAACTATTATTTAAAATTAAACTATCAAAAATCCTTCCTTATCTCACCTCTCTTTTCTCTCCTAATTATATAAATATGTATATTACATTCTCATCTTTTTTAATATATTATATATTATATATATAAATAAATCTATCCGAAGAACTATGTGGAGTTCTGAATCTCATTTTCATCTATGATCTTCTCTCTAACACCTCGTTATCTATTCACTCTTACTCTCATCTACCTATATCATCTACTCCCTCTCATTCTAACTCTCTCGTCTACATTCTACCCTAAAAGGATTTATATTATTCTTGTTTTTATTTATTCTCTTTTTTTTAATCTCTTCACCTTATAGTTTTCCTTTCTTTATTTATTTTTTTTTATTTTTTTTAATTTCTATTTATTTAATTTATTATTATTATTATTAATTTAATTTAGTTATCATCATTCATAAATATGATGAATGACTCGTTATATATTATATCATTTATTTTAATTATATATATATTTATAACTTTTTATCTATTATTATTATTAATTTATATTTAATTGGGGGCACTAATTTTCTGAGGTTATTATTATTATTAGGTTTTTATTATTATCTCATTATTGTATCTCGTGAGGTTGGATCTAGGTAGGTTAGGTTGGAAACGGATCATATTATATATGTATTAACTCCTTTCTGTCGTTATCTATCTCATTCAGTTAGTTAAGATATGGGATTATTTCAGTGGGATATGAGGGATATCCAGATGATGAGGTATATTCACTCCATTATTGATTACCATTATTATATTACTGCCAGGGGTTTTGACTCTTTATTAATTTGATATTCATTATTAGTTAATTAAATCACATAAAGTGTCAATACTAAGATTATTCCTTATCTTACATACCGGATTCATATATGATAATAATTATATCATTATTCTTGTCCTCTACTATATGTTATCGCTACTCTATCACTCTATTTCAATAATCTTGATCAGAGGGATAGAGGACCGCGGACAATATTATTTTTTTATAGAGAGAAGAAACGAGCTAGCGTCTGAGTTCGCTTCCTCAATTGGTCGACAGGCAGGACTTTGGGTGCGCTCGACGAGCGACATATTTCGTCCTCAACAATATTTTTTTTTATTCACATATTTGGTTCGCACTATTTCAATCCAGTCGCTAGCGGCCACTATAAGTTTGCCTTATGTTTGCGACCACACTCTTTTTGCGCCTTAGGACACTTCTTATAAAATCTGAGAGCAAGGTAGGAAATAGATACTTCTCAGCTCAGCAAACAGCCATAATTTTCATAGTTGCGATAAAACACGTATAAAACTTATAAGGATGGAATAAAATTAGAATGCGAGTCATCACCTCTTTGTGTCTTATTTAAAAGTGCGAATGAAAATAAATACAATTGTTAGTATAAGGCTATAATCGCTCAATCTATAAAGAATCAACACACGCGTTTTATAAATAATTATATATATACTAACGTTCATTCATTATCCATTAATTTATAATATTGATGGATCATTATTATTATCTTACCCAGGAAGGTTCAGTACACGAAGCTTGCACTGAAGAAAGTTGAAATTTATTTCAGGGCCATATTTATAGCACCATTTAATTTGTAGTTAAGCCCTCATCGACTAGTTATATTTAAATATATACAAATTAAAAAAAATATAATATTATATATTAGAATATATTATATATAATAATATTATATAAATATATATATTTATAATTTATTATATAGTAATATAATATATAATATTTAATTATTATATATATATGTTATCTCACCTTTATTCTCTAACTAAATTCTACCTAATTATAAGTGCTATGCATACTGGGTTCAGTGTTTTCGGGAGCATGGGAAACTTCACTCCAATCGACTTTATATGGTCTACATTACCCACTATACTTAGAACGCCTCCAAACAATCCTATGGATGTCTTCATTATCCCTCTTCTAATAATCATATCACCCTCATTTTAATAGGGTGATAGGGGGGGGTCGTGCGTGGTGTGGGGCGGGGTTGGTGGGTGCTAAGGCTGGAGAGGGGCAGGGCTATCGGTAACGAAGAGAGAGTAAGGAGAGTAATAAGGAAAGGAAATAATGAGGGAATGGTAAGTGAGTGAGAGAGGAGTAATAATGGGAATAAGATATGGAGTGAGATACATATAATAATAATATAATAATAATAATAATAATAATAATAATAATAGATATAATAATGAATGAATAGTAAAAATGTAATAATAATAATAAAAGCGTTAGTCAGTTCGGTCAAAATCGACCTGTTCGATTGGCAATCTGGCGGTTAGGGCCTAATCTTCGCTCGGAGGTTGGACAGCCGCGGGGAGACGGGCGTAGACCCGCTTATTGTCACCCTTGCTCTCGGGGGAGCTTACCCTAGAATCACCTAGTCGACTTGAAAACTTATCTATCTTACGCGCTAACTGCAGTTTAATTACACTATCCTCCATATATTCAAGCAAATTACTCACATATATGTCTCTCTCCATTAGATCCTCTCTTTAAAACCGATCTGTTCGAGACGACATCGACCGCAGAGGACGCTCACCGTATTGGACTCTACCCACGCACTAAACATACTGCTCCTCTGAATTATACTACTCTCATACTATCCCTTAGTTCACGCTTGATTACTTCTTATTAAATTAATCACAGCGGCATTACCGTGGCACGTCTCAACTGCAGCTCAGTGCATCAAGAGGCCAGCTTTCATGTACCTGTTAAAGTTTCAGTTTATGAGTATATACTCTAATAGGACTTGTGTTCATCACCATACTTGACTCGTACCTCGGAATAAATTTCTCTTTATTCTATTCTCAAACAAATGAGAACAACATTGAATATCATTAGTCCAGCCATTACATTCCCAAATATTGTCTGGTTATTATATTCTACAGCATTATATTGTCGTTTACCTCTAACACCTATTATAAGTGCACCCAAATTATTTATAAACTCTGTCGTTTGGTCTCATAGCTACTAATTCTTACTACTCAAAACTCATCAATCCTCAGAATCACTCAAACTCCGATCAAATAAAGTCTTCTGTCTACCCACTTCGGTATTATTACAAAATAGCAATCATCTACGTCTTCGAACCCTACGAAACCTTTCATAGATAAGATATTTTCTTTAACCTCTATGTCAAGGCGCTTTAAGATAAATTAAGATGGCATATTGGCTACAATCCAAGTCGTATTCATACGTTATTTCAAACAGTGCTTTCGCTATATTCTCGGTCGACCAGATACCCTCTACTCGGTATCGCTCTCCTTGGCTTATAGTCGCACTGAATTATGAAATATGTAGTCGAGGCTCTCTCCATGTTCGCTTCTTACTTGGCGCCAGTTTGACTGACAGCATTTGAGACTACATGTCCGCTCCGACATTTCAATAGTCGTTGCGGCTTATCAGGGCGCCAATACTGGGTGGCCAACAGAGTTCTATGTTCTTAACCTGGGTCTAACTTTAACACTCACATCTTTTAATTCTACGTGGTATCTATCTAATTCTCATATTCTTATTTCTATCTCTATTTCTCTAGTCTTCACTCTCCATCAATCTATATACTCTTCACTTTTGGATACTACTTAAATCATAAAGCCTATATTTCTGTAAGGTTCGGAATTTATACAATTACGATATAATAGCTTTATGCTCATATCATCAGTGTAAGTGGCATCATTAGTCTCATTCCTTATAATTTTCCTATTCTCACTCGTATTCACTACTTTTATATCTAATTACAATCAGCTGAGCAGTACACGAGATCTGGATATATGTTAGTACCAACACCTTCTCACCCGGTGGATATCTTACATCATGTTTCTAATCTACCTCTATTACTCTCATATAGCTTTATTGTCTACCCATCCATTACTCTTCTTACTACTCTTACTCTCTACTACTATATTTCAATTTCATATATCATTCTATTTTACAGCATGAGTGAGATGCGTACGAAGTGTGAAATTGTCACAAAAAATTATCTATCATCATATCTATCTATCATTATTATCTATCTTCTATCTATCTGTTCACCTACTCAATATAGCTCCTATCATTCTAAAGTCTGCTCTGGGAGCTCTGTATCATATTTACTTGTATTTATATATATAGATTAATCAGTGTTCGGATTTTGTGGCCAACATCGCAATCTAGCTCTCGTGGCCTATACTCCGATCTCGTAGCTCGCACCGTTTCAAATTCTACTCCGTTGTCTATCTCACTTTCCATTGATTTTATCTATGTGACATCCCGCAATCACTATATCTACCTTCTTACCCTTCCGCTCTTCCATACCTTTTCAACGCCACTCATCATCATCTACTCACCCTGATGATTCAATCTATACGTCCTCTCTTACTTCACCGTAATACCTATCCGAAATCTAAATAAATAAGGATCTCGGTACTAATTCTACCACTCGTACAACGCCATCCACATTGCAATAAATAATACTACGAAGACATCTCCTCACTTCACTATCAATCTCTCCATATGGTAATAACTCATATATAAGGTATCTCCGTTTTCGCCTCACTCTATAGCTCGTGCCATGTTTCGAGCCTTTCTGTATTTTATCTAAAGCTAATATATTAATAAAATTTAACCAGCTGCGTAATAAATCCAGATCACATTTCTCTCTATCTCGATATCTTATCTATATACTCCGATCGTTTTTGTTCACACGCTGTGTTTTCCTTTTCCATTCCTTTCACACTCTGTATACTAGACTCTTTGCCGGAGCCTATACTTAGCATTAAACATAGCATATCTACAGATTCGAGCGTATACTCATCTCTACATATTTTTATCCATCACTCTAAAAACATATCACTTTCCCTTTGTACACAATTTAACACGTTTTCTGTCCACCATGGTGTTCTTCTTTTTCATATTTCATCTCTCACACTATATTTTAAATTCTATTAACTCCCAATATTCTTCTGTCACGCTCTTTAGCACCGAAGCTCTTGAAAGTGTTCCAGCACTACTCACACTTATCACTATTGTCCTCCCTTCTTCTGTCATATATTGATGGGATTTCTTTAATTTGCTCGCGGTGAGATAGTTTCTCTACTATAACATTACTGCTCTTTAATTCTCTATTCATTATTTGGTATCACTCTCTATATATCTTCATCTTTCTATGGATGTAAGTAAGGTTTTCTTATAATATCATTCCACCCACCACCATATGGAGTGCCACATTCATCCAATCAGTAGGATGGTCACACTCTTTATCATCTCTAAGCATAATTTCATTTATTTATTAGTTAGTATCAAGATCTATCAGGATTCTTCACATAGTCAACACTTTCTCTTCTCCATCTATACCATGTCCACTTAGGAGCTTCTTCTATGCTTTAACAGTGTTTCATACAAGCTTGCAAATTCTATTCGAATGCTATACTCGGGCAATACTATACCACTCTCCCCGCTGTGTTCTCTCAAATGCGCCCACGCTTGACCACGAATCAAAAGCCTCATGGAGCACATCTCCATCCACAGTCAGTCATCGGCTGTGTGTACCTGCATGTTCCTACTCTGTCAAATCCAAAGATATACTCACTATTCTCTCCCATGATTAATTATGGTGCAACGTATTTTTAATCCGCATTCTTCCTGCAGTTCCGGCAAATAGAATAATCTGTCTTCTTCAGGCTCAGTTTACCGATTTTGCTGGCGATAAGGACACCTGTACAACATCTCACGAGAGGTCCACTACCTTTTGACTAGGATAAAAGAGTTCTATGACAGCTCATATTGTCAGTTCTCAGTAGGGCTCAACTACTTTCATAACTTATCTGTGCAATCTGTCTCTCTACTCCGATCTACAATGAGCACTACTCCGCATGTCCTCTCTCCTATGACGAGCGTATTGGACGCTTAGAGCTACTCCATATTGCTTAGTTTCTATAATTAAGGTATTAATCAATTGTTTGCTTCCAACGCCTCGACCATTGCTAGTCTGGCTTGTCGAACATAGGGGGACTCGCCCTAACAGCATATTCACTCTTACAACACATTGCGCTCCCACGCACCTCCAGTCTCACACCCAAATCGGATGCCTTCCTCTCGCTCTCTCCTCTCCCTCATAGGGGATTCCAAACTATTGCATATAGTGTGAGCACGACTCTCTAAAGTCATCTTCCCGTCTGGAAGGGTTTGCACCGTTATCAGGTAATTCTTTCGCGCCGTTCTCTTCCGTCAATTATCAGTGGTTTCGAGGCAAAACAAGAGCTTTCTTGAGCATGTCACTTCGGCCAGCTCCTGCTATGTCTCTCCTGAGCCTAGAGTCTTGGCATGTTTGTGGTAACACGTGCTCCTTTATTCTTTATCCATTATGTGAGTCTCCTACCCTCGCGCAACTCGTTTTAAGTCTTTCCTCCTACATTTCTCAACGTCCCAGTGTCTGAGCGCCAGCGTAGGGGGGCTTTGTAGGCGTTCACCTCATATGCAGTTTAAGGCAAAATACGTGAGTCTAAGTGGAGTGGGTTTATTTTCTCAAATTAAATATTATATTAATTTTTAATTTTTCTTTATTTAGTAATTATATTTTTTATTTATTTAATTTATTTTATTTATTTATTTTTTGCCCACATCTACTTTTGAAGGGCATTTATTGAGCCACTTAGTTTAGCGTGGTGGTAATGATGTAATAAATAGATAAACAAAATAATAAAATAATAAATAATATATTAATTATTGTATTATAATATAATATTATTAAATATATATATATAAATAATTATATACTACTATTATTATATATATTATACATATTAAATATATATTATTATTATATAAATAATTATATAATATATATTAATTAATATATTAATATATATATTATATATTATAATTAATAATTGAATAATATATAATAATATATATTATTATAATTACTATATAATATATATATATTAATCACATACACTTACACAACACACACACAAGTTCGTATAATTAATATATATATATTATATAATAATATTATAATATATTAATATATGATTAATAGAGTATGATATAACTATATCTTAATATATTATATATATATATTATATTATAATATATATATTATAATATATAATAATATTATTATTAATTATATTTATATTAATAAATTAATATCTATAAATATAACTATTTTCTTGATAATTCAGGATTTATTCATTTTATATTTATTTAATATTATATTATCTAATAATAAACAATAAATCTAATTACTTATAATAATTATATATTATAATATATTATATATATATATTTATATTATTAATATAATAATTATTATAAATATATATATTAATATTAATAATATTAATATATATAATATTATATTAATATTAATATTATATATATATATTATTAATCTTATATATTAATAATAATATATATATGATATTTGATATAATATATAATATATATAATCTTATTATAATATATATTACAATATATTATATATATATAATATAGAGTATATATTAAATAGTTATATATATATCTAATTATATATAATGATATAAATATATATAATAATATTATATATATATATAAGTTATTATATCTCTATATCATATATATAATATATATAATTACTATATTAATAATATTATATCAATAATATTTATAAATTTAATATTAATATTGATATGATTATTTATTAATTATAATAATTATATATTTATATTTTTATATTATATATATTAATAATATACTATATATATATATATATATATATAATATATATTATATATATTAATTATTATATAATTATAATAATTATATAATTAATATTATATATATAATATAAAATTATATATAATATATATAATCATAATATCTATTAATATATTCTATATATATTAATATAATATAATATATATAATATATATATTTAATCTATTATTATTAATAAAGTATTATATTATAAATTAATTATATATCTATATATATATTATATAAATAATTATTAATAATATTAATTAATATATTAATTATAATAATATATATATAAAATATATTATATTTATAAGTGTAATAGTAGGCCTACTCATATTATTATACATATATATATTTAAGGTAATATTTAATTATTATTTATTATTATAATATATATAATTATTATACTTATGACGATAAACTTTATATGATCTGGCAAATTAGTAATATATAAACTTTTAGATAATACTTATCTCCATTTAATTTAATTACAATGTACAATTTAATTTCTCGGATTTGATTATTAGTTAGAGGAGGGCAAGTCATCACCAGTAATTCTTCATCTACATATAATAGTATTTCTACAGTACGGTTCTCATGAAGTCATATAATTAGATAAAACCTCTTTAATTCTACTGTAGTACGAAGTAGTACACTGGTAAATACTAATTCCCATAGTATTATAGTACAATACAAGATGTAATATAATTATAATATGTTAAAATATGGAGACTTCCGATATAAAGAAACTTGTATCGTTCATTAAATTGCTTATTCATTGGTACATTAAATGTTTAGTCTGGTTAGATAATGCCTAAATTTTCAAGCTTCAAGAAAGAACAGTGTACATTAACTATTTCGGTTACGATGTCTTTCTTTCTTCTATGTGAAAAAATTAAGATAATCTTTTATCTTCTCATAATGGCACATTACACCCGTTCGGTATATATACAATATATGGCAAGGAAAATTATATTTTATGACCTAAAAACTCATATTACTTACCCCATTATGTTGAGATCATTTAAATACTCAATCCTAATAAATAGGTAATATTTAGTAAAAAAGAGTTGTGCGATAGATAATAAGTATCTTGCTGGTTACAGATAAAGTTTGAATAAATATGGGTACTTTACTAGTAATAATTTTGGAATATGCTTTATATTCCTGGTAACAACTAAATTTAAAAACCTCATACTATTCATGTATACTGAGATTATACGCTTATCACTCATACTATCAAAATATGCTTTGAATTTCAATGTATTAGCATTATTTTCTTCTTGATGGTCTTTAGTTATTTAGTTATATTAATCTATAGATTCCTTAATGTATACACTCGACCAATAATCTAATATACAGTGTATCTGCAATAGTGAAAGTAATTGTGAGTTATTGATTAACACTTATAATAGCTGTTTTTATAAACTACATAAAGATAACCATAAAAGATTAGACTATAAACATAACATTATTTTAATTAGAAATATATAGGGTAAGCTTTTTTATTATGGAAGTTGAACCTCAAAACTGTCCTTTTCTAATTAATTGTTAAGATTTAATAGTTTATCATAATTCTTAATTGTTGTATAATAAAACCGATTCTTTCCGTTGGCTCTAGCAAGTTATTAAAAAATAAACTATTTTATACTCTCTTTAATCTTGTCCACTTCCACCTCCCTGAAGCGAAAACAATATCTAGTGTTTTTCTTCAAGAATACCAATCTTCTAGTCCTCCTACCGACGCTGCAACACACAAGGAGTATGTCACATTCCTCACCTTATTAGAACAAATCACTTGACAGGTGCAGCTTTAGAAAAGTTGTGAGGCATAAATTAAGCAATGCAAAACACAGCAGTGTGTATAAATAGTTTCTGTGTTAATTTTCCCCTTTGACTCTACGATCGTGAGCACCTCTCGGGTAAGCCCTCCAGAGAGTCCTCCAAGGTGACGTATTGATAGTCTCCGCCAGCGTCCATACCCTGTTCTCTTAGTATTTATTGTTCATATCCTAACGAGGATGCAGTTTTTATTTATAATACTGCTCTCCAGTGCAATCTGAGACTATAGCAGTGCTCGATGATTATCACTTCTCCCGGTCACAAAGTCATAATTCAAGTTTACTTCGAGGGACAGCTGCTATGATAAATAATGTTGGACGTTAATGTGAGTGTTAGGCGATAAATTATTTGTCGATAGGGTAATTAGTATGCTCAATTTATAAGGAGCATAGAAATAACACTTCTGTTTCCTGCTGGAACATACTATAGTCCTGTCCGCCTCCATAATTTGCATTAAGCTACAAGATATAGATAATTTTGATTTAAGTTAACTATTTGTATAATTCTCTATGTGTTTCTTTGGTTGGTGCTATACGTTCTAAAATGTTGTTTATTAGCTGTCTGCAGTATTGTAAGATGTCTGCTCCCCAGTATAAGTGTAGTGTGATGGAGATTCCTTGGTGTATTGGTAGGTGATTCGTTATGTTGGTGTGGACTGTGGTTAGACTCTCATGAGTTATAAGTTTGTTGTAATCACAGGGGCCTGATGATAGAACGAGAGCGTACGCTTAGTGAGTCAGATATAGGTTGGTCGGAAGAGCTATATGAGAGTCGCACATAGTTAGTCGCAGCATGATGGTTGGTGTTTTATATGAGGGTGGATCTCGCAGGAGAATAATGTTCTAGCCCACTCGCTCCAGTCGGTTGTGGCGCCTCGCTCATACTCTAGAGTGGAGCAAGAGAGGTTTAAGAGTTTGATCTTGTCGTGTCAATGTGTCCATTGGGTATGTGGTAAGTATTTGTGTTTGTAGCTTACCGTGCACACTAGAACCGAATATTGTTGTATCTTTCAGAGACTCATATGGTTTTTATGTTGCGTCGGGGCAGTTTTCTTAATGCTGGTTCTATCGGTCTTCTTCAGCTCTAGTTGCGGGCATCGAAGTGTAGTATTGTGTTGAGTTATATTAGGTTGCGTCTCTCCGCGTATTTCCTGAACCTGGCATTGTAATGATCTCACGTATAATCAATAGTCGGCTGGATGTTCGGGTATTACATTTTGGTTGGTAGTAGTCTTAGGTGCGCCCACGCGGTGAGTTCTTTAATTAATGGTTAGTTCTGGCTTAGTTAAGGGGAGTATTTGAGGTATACTTGTTTTTCTTTGGGTATTATATTGTGTCTTCGGGTAGGATGAAAGAATAGCTAAGTTGTACACGGGGTGGGTTTTTACACCTCTTCGATTGAACTAGTTTTGACGCTTATGTTTGGTTTGTATAAAGAGTAAATAACAATGCATAGACAATTGTTGGGTAAGCTCAGAATTATAGACACCCAAGAGGCGAGTTGGTGCTTGTAAATTTATTCAGATGGTGAAGCTTTAGTCTCGAGCTGAGATCAATTATTCGACATACTCCACTTTTTCTGCTTAGTTGAAAAATTATTCTGTAATTCGCTCTCTCGCGTATGACTATGCATTATTTCCTGTTAGTCGATGGAAATATCAAGGTTTATTTATGGCTGTTGTGTAGTGTTCTCGATATTGTGCTCCGCTGAGTATGGATGTATTAAGTTATATTTTCACTCGTGTCGTAGCCGCTTTGTATTAGTGGTAGAGATGTCTATATCCGTATCTTCACTTGTAAGTAGGTTTTGACGGTAATCGTCGGCGTAATGAGGGGATTATGAAACATCTTATGGGTAATTTTCTGTGGAGTATGCAGTTCGCCTGACTTTACTTAGGCTGGTGCGGGTGAGGACTAGGGAAAAAACATCGCTAGGTTGATGTACTAATGGAGACTAGTTTCCTGCGAGAGCTTCTGCGATGTTTTGCTTATGGTATTATGAGATGTTCCGCTAGGAGAACACTGGATTCTATATTCCGAGATGACTAGGTACAACTTCACTCCATTGGTGGAATTAAGCGAGTGTAAGTTGGGGCTGATGTTTATTAGAAACTGAGAGAAGAAGAAAGTACACTGATATATCATCCCCAGTTGCCTTCTGTTTGATTCGATTGATTGAGCTATAATGTATATTAATTGTTTTTCAGGGACTGATTTAGAGTGCTTAAATAAATGTGCATTGCCTTGCCTATGGGTATGTATATGGAATTGGAATAATAATTTCAAAAGTATTTCGATGTTTTGTTTGAAGCCTAGTGTATGGAATAATTAATAATATATAATATATGAATATATAATATATTTATATATATTATATATAATTAATATATATAATTTATATAATAATTATATATAAATATAAATATATTATGATATATAATATATAATATTATAAATTAATATTATATATATATATAAATAATAGATATATATATAATCTAATTATATATATATTATATTTAATGTATTTAAAAAACGTCAATAACAAAAGCTTTCATTCATTACCTCATGAACAATTTTTTTAGAAACGTCTTTGCACAGTCTAATATTAAACAACCTTTAAAAAACTATAATATATTAAGATAATATAACCCCAATAAACACAATTAATTACCTAACATAACGACGATAAAATTTATAATAACTATAATCTATATTTATAAGCTACTTGTAATCTATAATATATTTTAACAACTTTTAGTATAACTTAAAATTGTTAGTGCTAAAGGACTTTATCTTTACACCAAAAACCTTAATATAATATATATATAATATATAATATATATATATATATATGAAGAATTCAAAGCTAATAATAATCGCTAAGTTGTGCTGGTAGAACGACAGGAAGCCTAAAATAGTAGCAAACACAATAATTTGTACAAATGTATTTTTACATATATATAGTATATATTAGCTATATCTATATATAACTACCTACCCTTATCATACTATCATATATAACTCACTGATATAATAAACGGCCTAACTATGGTATATATATATATAATATAAATATATATATATATACTATATAATATATAATATATATATTATATATATATATATAATATACTGAAGCATATATGAGTAATGACTGCGTGCAAATTGTATTCATATATGTACACATATGCAAATAGTACAGAATTTATACATACATATGAGCGTATTTTTCTTTGATTCATAGAGACGTAGAAACTATATGCAAATTAGTAAAAAATAAAATTATTCTTTATTTATATAATAAATACTCTTGTATCAAATTTCATGTTTACAGACTTATTAAATTAGCATTTAATTTCGTCACTAAAAAAAAAAAAATAAAAAATATATTTTTATTAAAAACTTTTTTAAATTATTTTTTTTATTTTATTTTTATTATTATTATTATTTTTATTATTATTATTTTTACTTACTTTAAATTTTAGACAAACTTATTAACATAATTATTTTTTCTATGAAATTTTAAAAGGTAGTATGGGAAATTTGAGTTGCTTTACCTAATTTTTTTATTTTTTAGCGTTATATATATACGGTATATATATATATATATATATATATATATATATATAATATATAAATATATATATTATATAATAATATATAATATAATATATATATATATTAAGTATATTAATAATATAGAATTATTATTTAATGTATATAAATAAATATATATAATATAATATATTAATATATATATATATATATATATATATATAATATATATATAATTTTTAATATATATTATAATAATGGTTAAGTGTCTACAGCTGACATCATGTACGCGAGAACGGCAGCCCCCTAGACAGTAAAACCAAATTAAATATTTTGAAACAGCGGAAAATTTTAAGGAGGGGTTTTTAATTTTTTTTTTTTTTTTTTTTTTTTTTTTTTTTTTTTTTTTTTTTTAGCGTTTTAAATGCTAAATTTTAGAATTTTTTTTTTTCACAATTAGGGGGCTCGACCGACGGGGGACAGACGACGGGGGGACAAAGTCCCCCGTCGTCCACCGGAGGGAGGCGACCCCGACTCATGCCATTCTTTATGCAGGTTTATCATCTATGTAATTCGCTTTAGTTAATAAAAAAGAAAAAATTAAAAAAAATTACGCCCATTTCGGTTGAATTTAACCAAATGTTTAGTAAAAAAAAAAGAAAAAAAATATTACGTATTTACGCATTACGCTAATTACTTTAATTAAAAAAAAAAAAAAAATTTATAACCTCTACCAAGATATTTTCCAAATTTAAATTCTTCATCTAAATTGATTTTAAATCTCTTCTAAAAACTCTATAAAAATTCTCTTTGTTTTGTAGAATTATTTTTTCCAAACATTTTACCAAATTTATAAAAGTTTTAATTTTCTTGAAATAACAATCAAATATTAAAAAATAAACTTATAAATAATGAAGATATGTTTGCTTCACATTTTTCGTTTTTCAGTCGTAGGCTGAGCATTGCCTGGCTACTTTAATTTATTAGATGATAAAATAACTAAATCTGCCGTTTTTTCAATATTTAGCCTATATATAAGATATATGGCTCGTTGTTATAATTTATTAATATCCAAGACGAATAAAAATATATAAAAAATATGAAAATTAAAAATAATAAGAATTTTAAAAACCCTCCTTAGAATTTTCCGCTAGATTCCCAAATATGACAATTATTGGTTTTTGCAAAGTATGGTGAGCTGCCAGTTCTAATAAGTATAACAATAGAATTGATCATGCTTTAGATACACTCTGTAACGAGCTAATAATATATATAACTATATAATATATACATTAATCTAATAATATGTTATATAATATATATATAATATATAATATATATATATATTATATAATATAATATATATATAATATATATACCAAGCCAGAAGGAGCCCATCAAATACCATTATACTATCATAAAACTGACAATTACACACAAATAAGATAACATGATATATACTACGCTTAATAATATTATATAATATAAAATATTAAATAAATGTATATAATAAATATATAAAAAAATAAATAAAAAAAAAAGAAACATAACTAAGTCAAAGCCTGTACGCCAAGAGGAGGGTTACACAAGCAGGCGGAACTCCCTCACCAGATATTATTTACTGCTGTAGAAATAATTATATATGATACTATAAGAATGTACATAAAAAAACGATATTTAATTTATAGTGCAACTATATTAAAAGGTTTGTCGTTTTAAAGGCAACATTAAAGAGTATAATGAATTAAAAAAAATAAATGCGAGATAAAGATATTATGTGGTTCGTGGAATATTTATACTTTAAAGGTTAGTGGCGTCGAATTTAAACTAACAAAAGATAATTATCTGATTAAATGCCATAATTATACCATGCGAAGGTATGAATATATATAACTTACTTATCTGCTGAATCAAATGCGGATAATGATGGTGAAGCAGCAATGAAGAGAAGTTTGAGATGTTTAATTCTAAATCAAGTAATGTATAATAAAATTGACATTGGGAAAGAAAGGGTTAAGCTGTCGAAAATATCAAGTGACACTAACGGTATGATGATGAAGCATCAATGAAGAGAAGTTTGAGATGTATTAAATTTCTATAATCAAGTATATGTATAATTAAAGATAAAATCTGATCACATTGAGGAAGAAATGGGTTAATTGACTGTTACGAAATATCCCGTAATTAACATTGGCTAATGTTTAATTCATTGGATGGCCCACATTTTCACATGTGCGAACTAACTTATACCAAGACTGTTGTGGCAATTTTTCAAACAAGAAATGGTTTATTTTAGTTACAACTATTTTAATAGGAAAAATGGGTAAGATATTCAATGAGACAAAATGGACAAATTTAATACGAATTATGATGGATTGTTATGATTTAGAAAACGTTTTAAAAGCAGTTGTTGAAGCTCTAGAGGAGCTTGAGATATAATCAAGATATTAACCTTTGCTTTGCAAATCGTTCTCATATCTTTTGCAAGCATTAGTTTCAACACTGGCAAAATGATTCTTTATAAAGTTTGAAAACATGTACATTTAAATTATTCACTTTTTCACCCTCTTCATCACTAGTATCTATGGATGATAGGGTCAGAGTCTTTACAGGTGCGCAATTATTTTAGAGACGAGCGGGCAGGGACCGGTAGCTGCTGTATATATACACTAGGTAGAAGATCGGAAAATTGCTCATCGACTATTTCCGTTATGGAAGAGTTGCTCTGGCAGGGAGACCCAGCGAACACCTCTGAGAGAACCAAAAAGGTAGTCTACGGAAGTATTTATTAGATTAAAAATCTAATTATAAAAAACTGTTCATTGACTTATCTCAGATATGGCCTCCTACAGCACTCCCTGGATTTGCTTCCTAAATGGTGATTACAGATATTTTTCATAACCGAGTTGTCTGCATTGATTCACACCACACATAGTGTAAACTGTATTAATCGAAACTCGCTATAGGGCATAGTAAAGGTTGTAAGAATTGAAGAGAGAGAGAAATTGTAGTGACGAGCATCTCTTTCGTAGCCGACAATATTATTATCACACAAGTTAAGGAGCAATAGTTTAATTTGAGCATAAAAGAGTCACATTAAATCCAATAAGTAGTATGGGAGAGGGGAAATATTTTTAGTAGAGCCGCAATTTTTAATATTATGGGCATATGGACCTTTTTGTGATGCCATATATATATTTTGGGGCATTGACCTTTTGAGGGTCTCAATTATTATAAATTTTGGGTTTGACCTTAATTTTGGGGACTTTTGACCTTTTTGGGGAAAAACTATGAGAACACTTAAATAAATTTGGAAGAACTTGACTTTATTTGAGTTAATAATCCTTGACTTTTTAGACTGTATATGCTTTTTGGGCATTTGACCTTTTGGGCCACTTGAACTTAGATTATTATACGCATGGGTCATATTTGGCCCTACGGTAATTTTTTCAGCAACCCTAAAATTGATTTTGACATCATTACTCTTAATTTTTTGGAGCACACCATAAACTAATTATTTTCATTTAGAGCACTACCACGTGAGTCTATATAAATGGATATGGAGACTATCCTTCTCAAGGTGCTCTTTGGTCCTCGAGCATAACTTTTTTACAAAATTTAGGAGAGTCTAACACTTTAAACTTGATTGGCAATTTATTACTATTTTCATATTAACAATAATAATACCTATTAAAACAATTAAAATAATTTTAAATATCTCTATAAATTTCAGGGAGAAGAGGTGAACGATTATTACCGCAAATCGTAGTATCAGATCGGCCAATAACACCTACCAAAAATTTTTGAGCAACCACTTGGGGATTGGGTGGCTCTACAGCAACTCCCTGGGTGCACTTGGCACACATTTAGTAGAATGGGGTTGGCCAATGCACTTATTTTTGATGAACCACTACTGTTTTTGAGATAAGATAACTTTCTCAAAATTTAATATATTAAATATAATTTCTGATTTGATTTTGGGAATATCTTCTGAGAAACAACAACCAAAATTTTATCAGCACTCTGAGCTGTATCACTCACGCGGAAACTCCCACACGCGGATCGGACACTCCGAGGACAACCACACATCACGCGCGACACATTAACCCACACACACCAATTCCACCGCAACAGCAACACCATACAGTCGCTCACA
>JABUQX010030815.1:40000-46178 GCA_015478945.1 Trachelipus rathkii
ATCTATATATATTATATAATACTATATTATTATATATGATTATATTATATATAATATAATATAATATATATATATATATATCTATAAATCTATATATATATACCGATATATGATATAATATACTATACTATAAAATTATATATATAATATATATATATATATATAAAATATATATATATAATATATATATTATAGTATATATATAGTATATATATATATATATATATACGCAGTGGCCAGCGTTCTGGAACCACGACGTCGTACAGGAGCTCCATGTTGAACCAGCGAGGGCAATACTCGACAGATTTTAGATTTTCAAATGACCACTCCTCTCTTCACTTCTCAAGGGAGATGTGATCCTCGAGATCGTCACCGCAGCATCATCTAGGCTCAGAGATATCCGATTACACTATTTCTCCACCTTTTCGTACTTGGGGTGCGTAAGTTCGGTGTACCCCGCCCCAACTCCTATTACCCGGAGATATAGAATTAAATCCTGGTCCCAGAACACACCATCCAACACAACCTGTCAATTCGAATTTATAATCTAATAAAGCACCGCAACTCCACTATCCGAGCTTCCTTTCACTTCGAAATTCTATATCATAAAGACTCCCTCCCCACCCCAAAGATGTGTTTTCCCAAACAAAACGACGACAACAGGACATCTTATTGCTAAACTGCCGAGCCTTGACGAAATCAGACACAACTTCACAACGTTATTTCTAACGGATCTCTGTGCCTCACCTGCTGTGGTGGCACAATGTCTCGAGGTATCTCGTTTCTCGTAGGATGGGAACGGGGGACGAAATATATATATATATACTATATATATATATCATATATATATATTGATATACTATATATTATAAGTATATATATATTTATATATATTATAATATATATATATATTATATAATAATATATATGAGTATATATAATATACTATATATTCATATATGGACTTGTTTATGTTTTACGAACTTCCGTCAGTTTACATTATTTTTGTTTTGTTTTTTAAATATTTTACTAAACAAGATTTTATCTGCCAATTTAAGGGTTTCGGACAATGATTAAACAATATATATAGACCATTACGTTTTTAACGACTCCGTCAGTTTTAATTTTTTTTTTTTTTTTACTAAAGGAATACCAAAGATAACGCAAAGATGCAGGAGTCGGGGTCTCTCGCCTTTCGGGTGAACGACAGGGTAGGAGTATTCCCCCTCCGGGGAGGGTCTCGAACCCCCGCTCTTTGGTATTGGGTGTCGCGGGGTTTCTCCGCCCCTCCCCAACGGATGGAAAAGCCCCCTCTGTCCCCCGTCGCTCGAGCCCCTTTATTATTTATTTTTTTCTTATATTATTTTTTACATTTTTGTAATAAGCTTTAACACGCTGATTCTCAAATATGTAATTGGTTTTCTGTAAGTGTCGTACTTGATGAATTTTTCATTTGATAAAAAAAAAATTATTTTTTTTTTCTTTAACATTTTTTAATAAGCTTTATACGCTGATTTCAAATATGTATTGGTTTTTCTGTAAATGTCGTACTTTCTTTAAAAATAATTTCATTTTTTAAAATTTATTTTTAAAATTGGATTTCAAAAAAATTATTTAAAAAAATTCGAACTTTTGAATCATGTCCATCAGCACGAAATTCATTGTTAGCATCATATACTAGCAATAGTTTTAAAAAAAACAAAAAAGTAATAAAAATCAAAACTGACGGGAGTCGTAAAACGATATATTACTATATAATATATTTATATATATATTATAATATATATATATTATATATAATATAATATAACATATATATATATATGATTATAATTATATATATAATTATATATATATATATTTAATATATATATATATATGTAACATTATTTTTCGGTATTTATTTAAAAGTCTTTAATTAAGAAAACTTCATATGTTTATATCCTATTCTTTATGTTTTTAATATACTTATTTAAATAGACTTTAAGGAAAGTTTATACCCTATTTTTTAATATTAAATATTGGGAGGGATTTATTTATATAGAACCGGTATTAATAAAAGTTTATACCCTATTTTTTTTTTTTTTTTTCGTATTTTTTTAACCCCAATCCTTATACCTATTTTTTTTATATTTTTTCGTTTTCTTTTTTTTTTCTTTTGTATTTTTTTAAATAGTACGGCATCTAAGAAAAGTATATACACTATTTATTATTTTTTCATTTTTTGTACTTATTTAAATAGTATATTTAAAAGGAGGTTTTTCTCTATTTTTTAATTTTATTTTTTTTTAGTACCTTTTATGTTTTACGACTCCGTCAGTTTGATATTTTTTTTGTTTTTTTTTAAATATATTTCTAGTATATGATCCTACCAATCAATTTAAGTGGTGACGGACATGATTCAAAAATATATAGGACCTGTTACGTTTTACGACTCCGTCAGTTTAATTTTTTTTTTTTTTTTAACTAAATGAATACCAAGGGTAACCGCAAAGATGGCAGGAGCCGGGGCCTCTCGGCCTTCCGGGAAAAGCAGGGGTAGGACTATTCCCCCGCCCTCCGGGGAGGGTCTCCTGAGACCCCCCGTCCTTGGTCATTTGGTGTTGTCACGGGGTTCTTCCACCCCCCTACGGGATATGGAACGTCCCCCTCTGTTCCCCGTCGGTTCGAGCCATATTTTCAATTGTTTAATTTTTTATTTTTTAAGTTTAAGCTTGACTATTAATTCATTTTTAAATTATGTTAAGTTGGATTTATTTTCAAAGTGTGCGTATTTTTCGAGATATGTCTTTTTTATTTTTTATTTATTTTATTTCTTTACATTTTGTAATAAGCTTTTATATGCTGATTCCAAATATGTAATTGGTTTTTCTGTAAGTGTCGATACTTTTCGAGATATTTCATTTTTTAAATGTTTTTGATATAAATGTGATTTTTAAAAAGTATTATTTAAAATATTCGAACTTTTGAATATTCCGTTCACTACTAATTATTGCATGTGTCTAGTATCATATGACTGCAATATTTAAAAAAAAAACAACAAATGAAACCAAGTATGACGGGTCGTTAAACATAAAGGGCCTTCTTTTATTTTATATACTATATATATCTTATATATATATATATATATATATATAATATTATATTATATATAATATATATTATCTAATATATAACTATATATATATATATATATATAATATTAAATAAGTATATATATAATATTATATCTATATATATAATATAGTAAAGTAGGTAAGAAGATTTATACGCTATTTTAATTTATTTTTCTTTTTCTTTTATTTTTTTTTTTTTTTTTTTTTTTTTCTTTCTTTTACGTAATCATGTTATAAGTAATAGTCCGTATTATAAGAAAATTTTTACATTATTATATAGTATATTATATATATATATATATATATATATATTTAATTATATATATACTATATTATATTATATATAATATACTATATATATATAATATATCAGTGGCGGCTTTTGGGGGGTAGGCAGAGTAGGCAACGCCTAATTGCCTAGTGAGCCCAAAAATATTAAAAAGTCAGCAATATATATATGTATATAATTAATATATATAAATATATATATATATATATATATATATAATATATAATATATATATATAAGTTTATATAATAATATATTATATATTTATATATTATATATATATATATATAGTATATTATATATAATATATAATTATATATAATTATTATAATCATATATATATATATAAATATATTTATATATATATATATATAATATATAGAGAATGATTTTGTTCGAAGGCTATGCTTTAATGATGCGTCATCAATTTCTACTGATTCCTTTTTTATAGTTGAGCGATCGGTGGAAATGTACTGTCTCGAAGTCAAGAAAAAAATAGTTCTTATTCTATAGGCTAGCAACGTGGATGGTGCCTGACGAGTCGGAGCAGTCATATTTTTTAAATAATCCCCATTAAATCATTAGCAAGAAATAATAAAAATATTATTAATATACATAAGTTATATCATAATTAACTAATTAATAAATTTTATGCTAACTTGAATTCATCTCTTATAGCAATTATTTAATTCGTAATTGCACTTAAAAATATTGACTCAAACAGAGTCTAGGAAAATGCGTTGAGTCACGACTCTTTCTCGGCGAATTGTAGCATGCTCTTGCAGAAGCTCGTTTTCTATATAGTTAATAAGGTGAGTGATTTGTGGGGAGTTTTGTTTATTAATAATAAGATTTTCATATTATTTAATTATATTAATTTAATTACTTTTGATTTTGGTGTAATGTAATAAAATGAGCCGTTGTTTTATAAATCTGGGATAATCGGAAATCGATCATTCCGCAAATTTAGTTCATCATAAAAATATTACCTAAATCTTTTTGCAAGTTTATGTCGAAGGCACCTCTGAAATTCAATTTAAGAACACGATAACGGCAAACATTCCATTCTTCCCATTACAATTGTAAGCTAAAGTAAACGTCAACTATAATACACATACTCCTATATCTTCCATACCTCATAAACTCCTAATATATATATAACTATTACTACCCCTCATATATCTATAAATATACACATTATATATATACTATATATATAGTATAATATATATATATATATATATAATATTGTAAATAATAGTTGTTTTGCTACTCGAAGAAATTTTGACCACTGAGCCGCTCACTGGATTATATATATATATTATATATATAGTATATATATATATATATATTATATAATATATATTGTTAGTATTAGATATATATATATATATATAATATAATATATATTATACTATTATATATATATATATAATCCTGAGCCCACCATCTAGTGGTCAGTTACTAAATGAAGTTTCGTACTTATCGAAAGATTATTTTCTAAGCGCCAAACAAATAGCGAATTCAGATCTTTTTCATTGAACCTGTCAGACTCACAGAGGAGAACAAGAATAACTTGGTACTTTGTTTTCAATACCAAACAAAGGAAAGCGATAAAAGAATACACCACGCACCACACACACACACAACACACACACACACACAGCACATACACACACACAACACACACACAAATAAACTATGATTAAAAAATAAAGTTATTTGAGTTAATAATTTACCTGTTTCTTTTAAATGAAAAGATTTATACTTCGGGCTTGTCCCATTTAGGGGGGGGGGAATGCTATCTATGGTATTCTACCATAGGATTCCAGACGAAAGATGCGAACCCCAACCGTCGCCTTGCAATTCTGTCGATCTACCTACCAATTACTTCACACTTTCATAGTACTGTTTATAAAATCCGGAGCATGCTTCCCTTTTCTGTTTAACTAATATCCTTCAATATATATATATATATATATATATACTATATATTATATATATATTTATATATATATATACTAATATATATATCATATATATCTATATATATATATATATTATATATATAAGTATATATATATAATAATTATATATATATGGACATTCGGTAGGATCTTTCCTCGTGTAAATTGTTGATTGAAAAAAGCGATAAAAAATTGTGGTTATTTTTTTATTGTTCTATGTATATTTGAACGAAACGCTCATATGGTGCCAGTGCCATGTTTTTTTTTTTTTTAAACAATAAAAGTGAAATAAGTTATAATATATAAAGAAATAAATTACATTCAGTGAGGTTAGATACGTTAAGTAAGGTCAAGTTCTTTAGTTTCTACATTTAAACTAATATTCTTTAATTAGTTTTCTTCCTATTATCATATCGTTTTAAGAGACTGGCAACGTTTATATTTGCTATTGGATAAAAAAAAAAAATCCTAAAGTACACTCAGTAATTTTAAAAATCTCGGGATTGAGGCTATGTGGTGAAAATAACATATATATATATATATATATATATATTTATAGTATATATTATTACTATATATATTATATATATTTATATTAATATATATATATATAATATATATATATTTATATATAATATATATATATATAATAAATTATAATATATACTATATATTATATATATAATATATATATAATATATATATATATATATTATATATTCTCGGAGCACGTCGGCATTAGCTTGGAACGGAATTGCACATTTAAACTTGACATGTAATGTGGTTATAATATTTTCCATTAAAAT
>JABUQX010030816.1:0-17500 GCA_015478945.1 Trachelipus rathkii
TAAAACATTTAAAACAATCATATATATATATATATATATATATATATATTATATATTATATTATATATATATATATATATTATATATATATATATATAATATATATATATATATATATATATATATATATATAACCGTTATATATTAATATATATTATATAATATTATATATATATATATATATATATATATATATATATATATATATATATATATATACTATATATATTATATATATATATATTATATATATATATTATATATTATATATTGGAATGGGATTATCGGATCATTATGTTGTTCTAATGTAAATTAAGTTAGTGGGGGGCTTGGATGGAGAGAGGAAGTTGATACGAAAGGAAGTAGGTAAAATTAAGATGAGAAGTAAAGTGAGCAAGAGAATAAGGATAAGTATGTAAGTACGCTCGCAAGTAAATCGTTGAATGTGAACAAGTTGGTACTGAACAAATCTGGGGGCAAATAGGAAGCAATTTTTAGTAGTGCAAAGGAAGTGTGTGGATGTGCTAGTAGGAAGTAAGAATGTTTAACAGCGAATGGTGGAATGAATAGGTGATAGAAAGCGGTAAAAGGTAAAAAAGAAGCGTGGTTGAATGTACTAAAAGCAAATGAATGAAGTTTAAAAAGAAGATGCTTGGATTATATAGGAGAAAAAAGAATCTAAAAGGTGTAATACGTACGGAGAAAACAAGAAGGTAATGAACAGTTTGGAGGAGGATGAATGGGACATGCAAGGAAATAGGAAGGCTCTTCTGGAAGAAGCGCGAAAGGTTAAGAAATAGAAATAAGGGGAACTGCTTAGAATAAATGATAAGGGAATGTGCTTTTGTAAACTGATGAAATGGATGTGAGGGGAGTGTGGGAAAGAACACTTCGAAATCTGCACAATATTAACAGTAAAGGACGAGGTGTTAGTGAATGTGTGTGGTTTTGATGGTGCACAAGAAGGAATAGGTAATTTTTGGGGATGAGGTTATTAGTAAGAGGAGGTATGGGTAGGGTGAAAAAGTTGAAGAATGGTAACTCTGCAGGTATAGATGAAATTACTAGTGAAAGATCAAGAACGGAGGCGAGATGGTGATTGATTGGATTTGGAAGTTGTGTAATAAAGCGTTTATGGATGGTATTGTTCCAATGGTTTGGAGGAGAGCGGTATAGTACCTTGTATAAGGGTAAGGGAAAAAAGGGGAACTGTAGAAATTATAGGGGAATAAGTTTATTGAGTGTTGTAGGGAAGGTATATGCTGGTATTTTGGTCGAAAGAGTGCGTCGAGTGACTGACGGACTGATTGGTGAAGAACAAGGTGCGTTTAGGAGTGGGTAGAGGATGTGTTGGATCAAATCTTTACAATGATGAAACAATGATTGAGAAAATGAGGGAGAAGAAGAATAAATTACATTAGTTTTATGGATTTACAACAGCGTATGATAGAGTTAATAGGGAAGCTTTATGGCAGGTATTAGTGATATATGGTGTTGGTTGGTAGGGCTTCTGAATGGAATCAAAAGTATGTATGACGATAGTGAAGCGTGTGTAAGAATAAATTGTGTCAATGGTGATTGGTTTAGGATTAATAGCGGAGTGAGACAGGGTTGTGTTATGTCTCCTTGGTTATTCAATTTGTATATGGATGGGGTTATGAAAGATTTAGAAGGTGGGGGTGGCAGGAAATGGTGTTAGAATGATGGGATATGGAGAGGAAGTGGAGGTGCCCTACTATTTGTATTGCGGAATGGATTTGGTTTCTGTGTGGCGAGTCTGAAGAGAGTTTGAGAGGATTGGTGGAGAGATTTGGAAGGGTAAATGTAAAATGGAGGGGTCTGAAAGTAAACGTAGAATAAGAGTAAGGTTTATGGTTGTGAGTGAGGACAGTCTCAGTGTGGAAGTTATGTTTGATGATGAGCAGCTGGAGCAATTGTCCTGAGTTTAAATATTTAGGGTATGTGTTGGATGAGAAGGAACGGATGATGCAGAGTGTAGTAGGAAAGTTGTGAATGGCAGGAAGGTGGCTGGTGCAATTAAATCGTTGGTGAATGTAAAGGGACTAAGTCTTGAGGTGCGCTAGAGTCCTTAACTGAGGGTATTGTTTTACCCGTGGTTATTGTATGGTAAGTGAGACTATGGTCTGGAATAAGAAGTATAGATCTAAAGTTCACCAATGTGTTTCAGATGGACAATCTTAGGGGCATGCTAGGTGTGAAAAGAATTATAAAGTGAGGAATGAACGTATTAGAGAGTGGGTGTGGTGTGAAGAAGGGGTAAATGGAGAATAAATGAAAGTATGGTTGAGATGGTTTGGTCATGTTGGAAGGATGGATGATAGTCGTTGGTTAAGCCGATGTATAGTGGAGAGTGTGTTGGGAACCGACTGGCTGGGAGACGAGAGAAAGTTGATTGAGTCGGTGAACGAATGTCTGAAAGAGAGAAAATGTGAGTTGGGCAGAGGCGAGAATAAAGGTGCATGATACGGAGAGAATGGCGGGGTTTGTATGGGGGCATGGTGTGGCCCACCTGGCCAGGGGATGAACCCTTACATTGACGATTTTACCATAAGTGAGGGTTCCGTCGCGGTCCAGATGCTCTAGGGTGGCAATCTTTCTGTTCTGTGACGAGCTCTCACTATTTAAGGTACAGAGGGGCGGTAAGGCTGGGTTTCTTTTCGAACACCGTTTGTTCCAGTTCTCCTACTTGCTTTTCTTTTCCCATGCTTGTACAGCACCTTACCCAATCTTGGGGCAAAGAGGCAAGGTGAAGAAAGAAAGAAAGAATATAATATATATATATATATATATATATATATTATATATTATATAATAATATATATATATATATATATATATATATATATATATATAATAATATTATATTATAATATTTATATTTAAAAGTAAAGAACACAGGAATTAATTAGTAATCATATTCTAATATTAATAAGGAAAAAATTTCCTTTCTTCAAAAGTTAAGCATCATGGAACAGTAAAGAGCACCTCAAGGACTGGCGCTGGTCCGCGGACCACCGGTTCCGAACCACTGTTCTAAGGCTTCCGAGAGAGGTGATTGGAAAACCGTTCAAAGCAAATGTTCCAAGCTTTCTGCATCTGTTGGCGGCATGAAAGAGGACCCAGAGGTCTCCCATTTTAACCCAAATTGTCCAGTTTTCCAAAATCACCCACCAGATGGCTCACTGACAAAGTCTCTAGCATATAAATTTTCGTAACCCAACGGATCCTATATTGGATCCCAATATCGCAACTTCAACACTCTCATAAAAAGATGACACTTTTCCGGTGATACCTTCCTACCCCGTTTCCATGGAAACATCCCCATATTCACACTTTTCTAATCTGCTTGCTTGGCAGATGATGATATCGCTCATATTACTAAATATGAACACTCTGGTTGCTCTTCCAATGACCAACCAAGTCCACATAATAACATGGACTTGGTTGAACTCCACTTACTTCGTATTCTTGGCGAATCCCCCCCCCCCCAAAAAAAAAACGGCTGTATAACCTAAATCTCTGTTGTACGACTATTTACCACTAGGATTTGTTGCTTCTCCTCGTTGGGACCCACGTCTTAGCCTTTCCTACCCATTGTATCCACCTCCAACATTACCCCTAGCCACATAGAGACAATTGTCTCAAAATATCATCACCGTAATATTCATAACAACACAGCATGGCCACCTTCTTTCAATGGAATTTTCGTGGTTGCTACTATAATTTTGAAGAATTTGCTCAACAAATAAATATGTATACACCGAAGGGCATATGCTTGCAGGAACTTACACTGTTATCGCGACTTAATAATCCTTCCAACCGCCGTAATATAAATTTCTATAGAAATAGGTGACAGTGATTGAGGATGCGCAGGAATTCTCATTCATAAGTCTGTCCCTCTTCAAACTAGACTTCATGCAGTGGCAGCTCGAATCCATCTGTCCACAGATCTCACTGCATGTTTGACCTACTTGGCTTCCAGTAGTGAGTTTACTAAGGCCGACTTAGC
Organism: Trachelipus rathkii; assembly: GCA_015478945.1. NCBI lineage: Eukaryota > Metazoa > Arthropoda > Malacostraca > Isopoda > Trachelipodidae > Trachelipus > Trachelipus rathkii. The sequence goes on from JABUQX010030816.1 coordinate 4,031, forward strand.
CGACCTTTTTAAGCAACTTCCCACTCCGGTTGTTATACTGGAAAACTTCAACCTTCGCCATCCCTTATTAGGTGACTCTGTCACCTCGCCTAATTCTAAGATCCTTGTTGATCTCCTAACACCCATTTCCTTGGGGTGCCTTAGCACAGGACTCCATACCTATGAACATTTAGATACATACTCTTCTTCCTGTGTATATATTTTTTTGGCTTTCATTCTCTTATGGATCTTATGTATAGATATTTCCTTTTGCTCTCATTCTCTTATGGATCGCTTCACCTGGTTCCGCTTTGATTGCTTATACGGCAGTGACCATTGCCCAACAACTTCAAGTGAACTCTCACCGAGCCCAACGTTCCCGCTGGCGTTATGAGGCCACAGATATCTCACTTTCTCCCTTCAATAAGCGGTTTCCAACCATTGATGCTGCCTTTAACTTCTTCCAGCAAGTTATCATCACAACAGCAGAAGCTTGCATCCCGCGATCCTCCGCAGGTAGGAGTTCGGCAACCCCTAGGTAGTCTCAAGAGTGTGCACAAGCTAACCGGGAGAAGAAAAAACTCTACAGGCAATACAAAAGAACCTGCACCACCCCAAACATGATTATTTTTAAAGCAGGTGCGGCGAGATCTCTTCGAATTAATCACCAAACAGGTAAAACAATACTTTCGAACTTATACTTCGACTGTCAACTCCACAACTCCCCTCTCTTCAGTGTGGAAAGTTGTACAAAAAATACCTCACCACTTCAACAACTCTCCACTCACAGTCCTCCGTTATTGGCCTGATATGACCAATACGATCTCTGCTCCAACATCTGTTGCAGATGCATTAGGTTAGTTTTGCTAGTCATTCGAGCTCTTCCCACTATCCTGAAGCCTTTCAAAAATTGAGAATTAACTCTGCACCGCCATACTTTTTAAGAGCGAAAGGAGAAAATTATACATATAACCGTCTTTTTACCCTTGCAGAGTATCTAACTGCACTGACGAATAGCAAAGACATACCGCACATAATGCTCTGTCATATTCACCCCTATGCATCAGCGTTCTTGCTGGATCTGTATAAGAAAATCTGGATTGAATCTCCTTTTCAATCTGTTTGAACTACAGCTTTTTTAATCCATATTTCCAAACCTGGGAAAGATCCAAAGTTGGCGGACAACCAAAGACCAATTTCGCTGACCTGTCATACTTGTAAATTAATGGAGAGTCGCCAGGCCTTTTCAAACTTCCAGTTTGATTTCCGTAAAAATTGTTTGACCGTGTATCCCTTGATAAGGCTGGACCATGACATCCGGGAAACAACCTACTGGTGGGATGGTTCTTGGGGTCTTTTTGAAATTGATAAAGCTTATGATACAACGTGGAGAACTGAGGTTCTCCTTAAATTCCACTCGGTTTCCGAGAACGGCTTCCTCTATTAAATGCCTTCTGTCAGACAGAACCATCCAGGTCTGGTGCTCTTCTGTTCTATCACGGCATTTTACGTTGGATTAAGGCATTAATTCCGCAGGACAGTGTCCTAAATGTATTATTATTTGCTCTCTGATTCGACGACATCATTACTACTATCCAAGTGACGGTCAATTTTTCTCTGTGTTGATGACCTGGCGCTATATACATTACTGGTGCCAGGCTACCATTTCTTGAACGCCAACTTGAACTAGCTATTAAGAATATTTCACAATGGGCTAACTCCCACGGCTTCCATTTCTCACTCACTTAAACTTTTCAGCAGTACTAATTCGGAAAAAATGGAGTCGAAGAACCTACCTGAAATGGTTCACCCATTCCTATAACTTCACAAGTCAAATTTATAGGCCTCATTCTGGATAACCACCTAACATACGCACCGCACATTATACACCTGAAAACGACTTGTCATCGTGTGCTTGACCTACTACGTCATCTCATCTTAAAATTTTTGGGGTGCTAATCGCATGTCCCAATTATGTTTCCACATCGCCCTAATCCGATTGAAGTTGCATTATGGGTGCATAGTATATGGTCTGGCTTCCCCAACTCTTCTACATCTGTTAGATCCCATCCAAAATGAGGTGATCCGTATCTCCACAGAAGCCTCCCAATCGTTCCCCCGGGTAAGCATAGAAGTTGAATCTGATGTGATGAGACTTTCTCTTCGAAGGGAATACATCATGTGCACAAGTTATTTTCGCCTTCAAATCCCGAAACCATCTGATCTGACATAGGCTCTGCGAGAGATACCTCAAAATCCTACTTATTGGCCATTTGCAAACAGTTTGTAACATCCCTTTGCAAAAAGTGTTGCCTTTCTCTTATGTTGAATGATATACACCTTGGCTATCCTTGCTCCCACCACCTGCCCGTTCTTGACTTCTCTCTCCAAATCCAGGCACCTTGCAGTTATGTTAAAGATATCATCCTTGTCTCATTCTGCAGTTTACAGGGGACTTACTTCAGTGTTTACTGATGGCCCTAAAACAGGGAACGGTGCTGGTGCTTCTGCTATCTTTCCTAAACGCAACATCTCCCATCCCCTCTCCCTCATGCTTCCATTTTTTACGGCATAATTAATGGCTATAATGACTGCCCTCTCAAATTTTATTCCTTAACCAAGACCACTCATGTCATTTAGTCGGATTCGCTCAGCGCCCTCCAGGCGCTGAACCACCATTCTAAAAACACAATGGTATCCGCTGTACAGTAATTTTTCCTGCGGCTCCACTCTCACAAGAAACAAATTATACTCCGTTGGACTCCCTCTCACGTAGGGGTAACTGGCAACAAAATCGCCGCAGAGAGGCCAAAATGGCCACCTCCTCTTTCCTTAGCTGTTCTAGGTACCTCCCGGATGCCATTTAACAAAGTCGCCTATCATCAACTGATTATTATGCTGCTCTCCGACAAGGCTTCCGGTCTTACTGGCATGAGTGCTGGGCGAGTGATCAGTGAGGGGGGAAACTTAGAAATATAAAGCCAAACATTGACGAGCGGTCTTCCTCCCACCGACGAAAACGCTTGCACGAGGTAATACTTGCACGCTTCTGCATTTGCCACACCACTATCACTCACAGCCACTACATGTCACGGGACCCCCCCCCTCCCATCTGCAAATTTTGAAGTCGCCATACCCAGCAATCTGTTCACCATACCTTCGTTGATTGTCTATAACTGGACCCCATTCGCCGTCGTCATTTTCCTACTCTATGGTTCATTAACACCTTCTAAAAGGTTATCCCATATCTTGTCTGAACACTTTTACTTTAATAGTGACTATTTTCTCTAATATAGGAATGTCCAAAAATATCGAGATATCGATATTTCTTGGCAATATATCGATATTTTTTCTTAATATCGGGAAGCCGATATTTTTTTCCCAAAAATTTTTTTAAAGGCCGGAAAAAAAATCTTTATCCTCCTCTCCTGACACTCTGAATTGAAACTCTCTCTTTCTCCCCCATATTTCGTTCCCCACCCCCCCGATATAATGTCATGTATAAAATAAACCGAAAAATATGGGTTTTAGACTTTTCATCCTTTCGAGAGCTAAAAATAGGGAGAGGAGAAGGATCCTCAGAAATCGTAGTACATGGCCAGATACGCACAAGCAGGGATGGCACGAAAAAAATCAAATTAAAAAAATCAATTGATTTTTTTACTTGATTTTTTTATAAATAAATCATGATTTTTTTGATTTTATTGATTTTTTTTTATTTTTTTATTTTTTTATTTTTTTTATATTTTTTTATATATTTTTTTTTGTATATTTAAGTGATTTAACTTCAATAGAAATAAAAAATAAAATAAAACTATATATATTATGATGTTTTTAATATATATTTTTTCAATTTTCAACAAACTATTGGCATTGTAACCCGTAATCTGTAACATTCTTTAGTGTTGGGTTTCATTGTTTCCATTGTAAGATTTTATAAAAACTATTATATACTTTCACATATATATATATCTTCTATTTTGCTCATTTTAGTATTTTATTTTAGGATATAGTAAATTTCATCAGACTTTTTAAAACTGTTTATATAAAGTATCTTTTATTTAGTTTTAGCGGAATTTATATTTTGTCTACATGTGGTATCCATTTTCACTAAATTTCACTAAAAAATCACATTGTCTTGCGACAATTGTGGAATCACTTCTAATCAAAAGCGGTACTATTTAGTCGTGTTTGTGTAATGTAATCAAAGTTAATAATCAAAATGTAAAAAGGGTATAGAGGTAAATTTCTTCATTTCTTTTCAAATATTTTCACTATCAACCTATCTCTATTCTCTTTACCTTCTCACCAATCAAATTTACCCTAACTAAGATTTTAAGTGATAGATTACTAAAACCAAAAGGCAGAGTTATCTATGGACTATATATCAAAATCTTATTCAAAGAGCAAAAAAATCTTTGAAAACAACAAATTCAGGTAAGGCTAATTTAGATTCACAATTGTACTTATATATCACCTTTTAAAACCTTATATCTTTCAAAGATTTTTTTTGTAATTTAATCTGCTTTAGATTAAATTTTCGTCAATTGTGTAATCTATATTGGTCTTAACGAACGGATTTGTTGCAAGTTCTTGATAGCTCGTGCTAGCAATATTGCAAATTAAAATCAACCTAGCTCCGAAGCTTATAGCAGTTTTCGATATTTTGTGTAGGCTATTATTAGGTCAAAATCATTTTTAAATTAAGGTTTATTTGAACATATGAAAATATTAGATACGGTAGAAGCCACGTGGGCCTATCGAGACTAGCCTATGGGTGTTTTTGTCCTAAGTTTAGTTAGTCTTAGGGTATTTAATTCAAAATTTGGTATGAGAGTTAGATAAGCAATGCATCATTGCCTAACCCTTCCATTACAGTGATTTCCTCAAAAATTCAAGCTCAAACTTAGGCCTAGGTCTAGGCCTAGGTCATTTTCAACCTCAAAATTTGTTTTTTTTGTGTGTGTGGTCTTCTAAACCTTTTCAAAATTCAAATCAAATAATTTGGCCAGTGGTAGGCCATATCTCATTTTTCCTCAAAAAATTCAATTTCAAAGTTAGGCATTATAGGCCTAGATCACTTTCAACTTCAAATTTTTTGTTTTTTTTGGTCTAATAGACCTTATCAAAATTCAAATCAAATAATTTGGCCTGGTGATAGGCTGTCTTTCATCATTTCATCTTTCTTCAAGGTTTCATTTGTCCTTGGGTCATTCTAGCCAAATTTCAGCGAAAATGTCTGACCCAGAGATACAAGCCCTTCATGATAAAGTTAATAAAAAATCAAAGCCTATAGTTCAAGCCATTTCATCCCTCAAGGCACAAGTAGACATTTATCTTAGTCAGATAGAGAATAGGCCTACAGATAATAATAAAGATAAAGATGCAGTTTATGTAAAGGATCTTGTAGAGGAAGTAGAGTCCTTGTTAAAAGATATTAAACAAAAGGATACAAATATAATAAAAATATATAATGATAATGAAGTTGACTCCCTCATTCCTGAGTTTCATAATAAGGAGTTGTGTAGTCAGATTCAGTACCAATGCTCGATTAAATCAAAATTAAGTGAATTAAAATTTAAAGGGGATCAAAATTCAACCCCTCCAAAAAATACTTGCTCTCATTTTAGTGAATCTGTTCTTAGGGCTATAGATTGTGGTTTCTTTGAGGGCAATGAAACTGATAAGTTTGCTTATAAAACCTTCATTTCAAAATTTAAGAGTTCCTTAGATTTACAGAAAAATTTAAGTGAATCCATTAAACTTCATTGCTTAAAAAATAAATTAAAGGGATATGCGTACTCCCTAATTCAGAATCTTTCTATTAGTGATAATAATTATAATAAAGCTCTTGAACTTCTAGATAAAGAGTTTTTAGATGAAAATTTTCTCATTGATGAAATTATTAAAAGGATTATATCTTTAAAACCAGTATTTGACCCAACATATAATGCGACTAGGGTTTACTTAAATGATATCAGAACATTAATATATGAACTTGAGAGTTATAACCTCAAATATCTTGAGGAGGCTACTGGATTAGTAGTACTTAGCCACATAGTTTTATCAAAATTACCTAATGTGGTAGTCAAAGAAATTACTCGCAAGTTGAAATACTCAATTACCCTGATTTAAGACCCAAAATATTTGATAGCTTAATGAAGTTATCAAAAATATTGTTAAAACGTCAAATCATAATAAAGGTAAAAATTTCAATCAAGTCCCTTCCCATAATACTTATTCAAATTTAAAAATGTAAATACTTCAGATAAGCCTAATTTTAAAATTTAAAAATACATGAAAGGACAATGAGTTCCCTTAAAAATCCTTAGTAATAGGCCTGAATTCCAATTCTGCTTTGCAGAATTTCAGAACTCATACTAATGTAGCTAGTGAAAATGAAGCTTCTCATAGTATTGATTCTTCCACTTCTAAAAATCAAAGGTTATTCAAAATCATGTAAGTTTTGTTCATCCAAGGTCATGTGATACCACTTGCAATGTTATCAACCTATGAGTTTAAGAATTTAAAGGTGTAATGAAAATATAAATCTATGCCCAAATTGTTCAAGTCTAACATACTTGCAGAATGCACTGTCCTGGACTTGAGGGGCCCAAGCTTTTCTTAGTTGCCAAGTTTGCAAATAAACAGAAGTCATATTAACAGCTCTTTGTAAGCAAGGAAATAGTTTCCAACCCTCCACCAAATGTATGTCTTAGCTTTAGCCAAAGCACCAACAATTTATATTTGTTGCCATCAATTACTATAAGGATTGGTAGGGGTAAAGTTTCGGCTTCAGTTCGATGCCTAGTCGACTGTGGCTCACAGAGGTCCTACCTTTCTAAAAGAGTGCTGGACAAACTCAATATATCTGTAGAGAATCATCAAAGCACTCAATACGATATAAAAACTTATTAGGTATCAGTACCCGCACTTTGAAAGAGACTGTTCTTGATGTATATATGGACCAGTCTTGTTTCACCCTTCCTCTTTTGGTTGATGAGGATCTTAAATTAAGTTATGAGATTAAGTTCGTAGATCAGGCTCTAATTAATTTGAGAAATAAATCTTTCAAATTAGCTGATTCTGGCTATAAAGAGTCTAATAACTCATTTTTCGATTTGGATGCCTTAATTGGCATTGATTTAATAGAGTATTTCCCTCAACTAGAATTGATTAAATGTATGAGTGGATCTGCTTTTAAGTTAAGAGATGGTTCTATTATTCCATTTGGAAATATTACTAATTTTATATACAATAATCAAATAAGAGTTTCAAATCCATCATCAATTGTTCAAAATCATAATCATATTCAAAATCAAAATCTAAATCAAAATCAATTGCAGGTTAACCATACTTTGGTTAATGCAGTCTTAAACCCTGTACATTCTTATTTTAATCCTTTAAGCCACATACTAAGTAATTCTGAGGTAGAGCAAGGATTAGAAAACATGTTCAAATTAGAGTCCTTAGGTATAGAAGGTATGAATAATAATAAATCTGAAGATGATTTGAAACAGATTGAAAAATTCAAAGGTGGTATAGAGTTCAAAGATGGAAAATATCATATAGATCTTCCATGGATTGAAGATAAACTTCCTTTGTTGCCATCAAACTATAACATTGCTCTTGCAGTGCTTAATAGAGTTCATAAAAATTTGGAAAGTAAAGATTTAGTTAAAGCCTATGATGATGTCTTTCAGCAACAATTAGCTGATGGTATTATTGAAGAGTTCAGTGTATCTCCCTCTGAGTATAAAAATTATATTTGGGTTCCTCACAGACCTGTTATCAAAACTGATGAACAAGTATCAACAAAGGTCAGGCCTGTGTTTAACTGTTCTCTTAAAACTAATTCTTTACCATCTCTAAATGAGGCAGCCTATACTGGACCAGATCTTATGTCCTCCTTGTTGGGTCATTTATTCCGGTTCAGATCAAATCAGTTTGTCATGTTAGCGGACATTAAACAAGCCTTCCTTCAGATTAAGTTAAAATCTATCGAAGACCGCAATCGCTTTTGCTTTTTTTGGAAAAGTAATGGTCAGTTAAAGGCTTATCGATACTCAACCATTGTTTTTGGTTTCACATCCTCACCTTTCATCCTCAATTATATCATTAAGCATCATGCTCAGTCTTATGAGGATGATGCATGTACTCAGATTCTATTAAATAATTTTTTTGTTGATAATTTAATTATTAGTGGCAATGATCTACAACATTTAAAAGAACTTTATTATGAATGCAACAAAAGAATGGAAGATGGTGGTTTCCATCTTAGAAGTTGGGACTCTAATAATGATCAATTAAGAACTGTTATGGAAGAAGAGGGTAGAATAGTTCAACATCAGGAATCAGAAGATAAGGTTCTTGGATATCTTTTTAATCCTCTTACAGATAAGTTAAAACTAGCAAAATTTTCAGTAAATGCTGATGCAAATACCAAAAGATTGTTGTTATCTGCTGTGTCCAAGGTTTTTGATCCTTTAAATATCTTTTTACCCGTAACTTTAAGAGGTCGGTTACTAATTAGGAAATTATGGCAATTAGGTCTCGATTGGGATGAAAAGGTCCCTGCTGATGTTTTAGTTTCCTGGTCTTCACTATGTTCAGATTTAAATAAATTACATAATATTGAAATTGAAAGGTGTGCTTTCTCACCTTCTCCCTCAAACTCTTTATTTGTATTTTGTGATGCCTCATCCTCTTGTTATGGTTTTGTCGTTTATAGTATAGGTCAAGGTTCTAATTTAATATTCTCAAAGGCCAAGGTGGCCCCTCTCAAATCTAGGGCTTTGCCCTCTTTAGAGTTGTTATCTGTGTTCTTATTTTTCAAATGTATCAAATCAATATTATCAGAATTTTCTAATGTTCAGTTCAAAAACATAAAGGTGTTTGTAGATGCTCAAATTGTCCTTTCATGGCTCCTGTCTGGAAAGGCAAAAAATAAAAATGTTTTTGTAAATAATAGGCTCAAAGAAATTTATCAAATCAAAAATCAAGTTGAGCAAGAGTACAAAGTATCCATTTCTTATGCTTACATCAATACTGCTGAAAACCCAGCAGATCTGATTACCAGAGGTGTTACAACTTCTATTTTTCTTTCAAAATTGCCATTATGGTTAAAGGGTCCTTCTTGGATTCTCCTAGATCAATCTCAATGGCCTATTAGTAAACTTAAATGTTTGTCTGAGGCCAATAAGGAAAAGACTTTGCAATGTCACACATCTGTGGTAGCTACTCAGTCTTTATTACAATTTAAAGATTACTCAAGTGTGCATAGGCTTTATAAAGTAACTTCAAAAATATTCAAATTCATTAGCAGGAGTAAAGGGTTGGATGAAGATTGTGATCAGAAAGCCCAACTCTATTGGTTGAAGATAATGCAGCAGCATTGTTTTTCTAAGGAGATATTATTTCTCCAAAATCCTAAAAAGGATGAAATTCCACCGCTGGTCAATCAACTTAACTTATTCATAGATGATAAAGGCCTAATCCGATCCAAAGGTAGAATTGCCAAGACACTTTTATATAATGATGATGTGATAAATCCAATTCTTCTTGGCAAGGATCATCATCTCACTAAATTAATCATAAGAGATTTTCATTCTCGATGTCAACACTTGGGTGTTCAAACCACTATCAATTTCATAAGAGCTCATGGCTTCTGGATTACCAAGGCCAGGCAGGCTGTAAAGAATGTTTTGTCTGACTGTATAGTATGCAAAAAATTTAACAGTATACCCTTTAAATATCCAAAAATGACTAATCTTCCTCATCATAGAGTTAATTTTGTGCGTCCTTTTGAGCATACTGGCGTGGACTTTACAGGGCATCTCGTTGTAAAGATTAATGATAAGGAATTTCAAAAAATGTATCTATTAATTTTCACCTGCCTTAATATCAGAGCTATTCATGTTGATGTCCTTCCAGATATGTCCACTGAATCCTTTTTACTTTCATTCCAACGTTTCACAAATATATATGGCATACCGTCCAATTTGTACTCAGATAATGCCAGGAATTTCAAACAAGGTGGAAATATACTGTTAGAATCTTTGTCTTCAAATATGTTCTCCGAACATATGCGTATCAATAACATCAAACATTACAAGATTCCAGTCTATTCCAGTTGGGTGGGATCAGTTTGGGAGAGAATGATACGAACAGTTAAGGGATGTCTCTATAAAACTATAGGTAAAGCAACCTTAACTTACTTTCAACTGTTAACAAGTATTTCAAATATCACCAATGTTATCAATTCAAGACCTTTAACCTATAGGTCATCAGATAATGATTTGGAAGTTATTGCTCCAAATTCCTTTTTGAAGCCTTATGGCAATTCAAACCTCATATTCAATGAAGTTTCCACCCCCATATGGAAAAAACTTCCTCCCTCACAACAAGACTTAGCCATAACTCTAACTGCTCAAGGAAGAGTTTTGGAGACTTTCAGGGAATTATGGTATGAGTCTTACCTATTAAATTTGCGCCAGACTAGTAGAAATCTCTATCAGTCAGAGTGGACCAACAGAATTAAGGTTGGAGATATAGTTCTGATACACACACCTATAACCTAGACCCTTCTGGCTTTTGGGTAGAGTTCTGGAAGTCATTGTTGGTGATGACGATAAGATTAGGAGTGTGTTATTAAAAAAGGGAGATGGACAAACCTGTCATTATTCCATTTGTCATCTCTACCCATTGGAGTTATCTATTACCCACTCTGTCTCCAGTGGAGAAACTGATGCTGAGGCAAGCAGTGATCTCTCCAATTCAGATGGTCAAAACAATGAAAATACAGATCAAGTTGATCAATCAAATTCAAATTCAGTTATTCAAAGTAATAATGATACTGCTATTGTAGATGTACAACCTTCAACTTCAGGTATAAATTCACCTCAACTTGACTCTCAACAGAATCAAATTTCTCAGCTCAATTCAGTCAAAGAAAGACCTCTTAGACAGGCTGCTGTCAAGTGTCAAGAATTCCTTCGCAGGAATTTATCTGATTTGTAAAATCTTTAATTCCTTTAATTGCAATGGTTTTCATTGCAACTCTTCAGTGGGAGGATATAAAAACTATTATATACTTTCACATATATATATATCTTCTATTTTGCTCATTTTAGTATTTTATTTTAGGATATAGTATTTTATTTTAGGATTTAAAAACTGTTAGGTATATAAAGTATCTTTTATTTAGTTTTAGCGGAATTTATATTTTGTCTACATGTGGTATCCATTTTCACTAAATTTCACTAAAAAATCACATTGTCTTGCGACAATTGTGGAATCACTTCTAAAAAAAAGCGGTACTATTTAGTCGTGTTTGTGTAATGTAATCAAAGTTAATAATCAAAATGTAAAAAGGGTATAGAGGTAAATTTCTTCATTTCTTTTCAAATATTTTCACTATCAACCTATCTCTATTCTCTTTACCTTCTCACCAATCAAATTTACCCTAACTAAGATTTTAAGTGATAGATTACTAAAACCAAAAGGCAGAGTTATCTATGGACTATCTAGATCTTATTCAAAGAGCAAAAAAATCTTTGAAAACAACAAATTCAGGTAAGGCTAATTTAGATTCACAATTGTACTTATATATCACCTTTTAAAACCTTATAATTTTGAACTCAGAGCTAGGGCCTAGGGTTAAAAATTGAAAATTAATGCCAGATGGAGACTAATTATATATATATTGGTTTTTCACAATGTCGTATAATAAATATGATAGGCCAGTATTTGAATATTGTCTACAATTTTAGCACCCTTATTAGAAAAGACATAGATATGCTGGAGAGGGCACAACATAAAGCAACGAGGAGTTAGATTTTGGGCTTTGAGGATAAGAATAGGCGTGAAGTTGTCTAGATAGCCCCATGCGGCTTCTTAAGTATTATTCTTATTTATTATTTATTATCGGTTGACTGAGACATTCTAGAGTGGCCCATGCGGCTTCTTAATTATTAATTTTTATTGGTTGACTGGGGACAGTCTAAAAGGACCATGCGGCTTCTTAGGTATATTCCTATTTATTATGAGTTGACTGGGAAATTCTCGAAAAATATAAAAGTTTTATCGTAATTTATTATTTTTAATTATTAATTATTATTGGTTGACTGGGACAGTCTAGATAGGCCCATGCGGCTTCTTAAGTATTATTCTTATTTATTATTTGATATTTATTATGAGTTGACTGTGGACATTCTATGAGTGGCCAATTGCGGCTTCTTTAATTATAATTTTTAGTTGAATCTGGGACATATCTAAAGGACCATGCGGCCTTCTTGAAGTATTATTTCATATTTATTATGAGTTGAGTGGGACATTCTATGAGGCGTCTAATGCGGTTTCTTATAGTTATTATGTTTTAATTATGTAGTTTTTTTTTTATTATATATATATTTATATATTATATATTATAATATATTATTATATATATTTTTTTATTTTAATATAATATATATATATATATATATATATATATATATATATATATATATATATATATATATATATATTATATATAATATATATATATTGGTTAACTGGGACATGTCTAGATAGGACACTGAGGCTTCTTAAGTATTATTCTTATTTTATTATTTATTATGGTTGACTGGGAGGGGACATTCTAGCTGGCCAATGGCGGCTTCTTAATTATTTAACTTTTATGGTTGTACTGGGGACAGTCTAATAGACCATGCGGCTTCTTAAGTATTGTTCTTATTTATTATGGGTTAGACTGGAACATTCTAGAGAGGTTAATGCAGCTTCCTTAATTATTATGTGCAGAATAATAATAAGAAGCTTGCATTTATACGCCTCTAGAATGTTCGCAGTCAACCCCATATAAAGTAAGAATAAATATTATTAAGAAACCGCATGGTACTTTTTAGAACTGTCCAGTCAACCAATAAATTAATATTTAAGAAGCGCATGGCCCATCTAGAATATCCCAGTCAACCCATAATAAATAATAAATAAGAATATAATACTTGAGAAGCCGCATGGTCTTTAGACTGGGTCCAGTCAACCAGATAATAAGTAATAATTAAAAATAATAATTAAGCCTACATTGATCCCTCTAGATGTCCAGTCCAGCTCATTTTAAATAAGAAATAATACTTAAGAAGCGCATATGTTCCTTTTTAGACTGTCCCAGTCGACCCAATAAAAATTAATAATTGAGAAGCCGCATTAGCCCCTCTAGAATGACCCAGTCAACCCATAAAAATTAAGAATTAAGAATAATTTTTAATAATAATTAATATAATTAGTGAATAGTATTTTTAATTAAGAAGCCACATGGGCTACCTAGACTGCCCCATTGTAACTACAATAATTATAATTAAGAATAATAATTATAAAGTCGCATTGGCCCCTATAGAATGTCCCAGTCATCCATAATTAATAATATAAGAATATATAATTCAGAAGCCGCATGACCTATCTAGACTGTCCGTCATTCATAATAATATAATT
>JABUQX010030816.1:22500-25000 GCA_015478945.1 Trachelipus rathkii
TGGTCAGCAAATGATTTTGGAACTAAGAACGGGATATTAGGTGTTCTATGTAGGTATAGTTGTCCTGAATGCGATGATGTAGTCGAAAATGACGTATCACGTTACAATTATCTGTTATGAGTCATTACTGAGACATGCATGAACACGAAAAATCGTGAAAATATATAATGTTCTCGCTGAGAATTTTGTAGTATGCTCGCAGTTATAGAGTTGTTTTTCAGTGTAAAGATTGTGTCTCGTGTGTTTGTTAGTCTTTTTTTAATATATATATATATATATATATATAATATATAGTATAATTATATATATATATATATATATATATATATATATTATATATATATATACTATATAATATACATATATATATAAATATATATATATATATATATATATATATTATATATATATTACACGCATTAATGTTAATTTAGTTTGTTCAGATATATATTTAAAAAGTATGAGTACCAAACGTGTTTGTATAAATTCTCCGAATGTCTTTTGCTACGTATGTGGAGAATATACTACGAAAAGTCAACGGAAACCAATCACTCAATTGTTTAAAACGGCTTATAAACATTATTTTAAGTGTGCGTTGGGTGACCAGGATAAGCCATGGGCCCCACACATAACATGCATTAGATGTTATGTTAAATTAACCCAGTGGTTAAAAGGTGAAAAAGCGCATTTGCCCTTTGGAGTGCCGATGTATTGGATGGAGCAAAGGAATCATATACAGGATTGCTACTTTTGCTTAACAAATGTATGTGGCTTCAATTCAAAAACTAAAGCAAACATTGCCTATCCGACAATTAACTCAGCCAGGAGACCAGTCCCCCATAATGATGAGAACCTACCGATTCCTATAGCACCAGCTTCTTGGAAAGAGGTTCCTGACTCAGATGAAGATTTGTTTGACTCTAATGCTGGAGCATCGGGTGATGCAGATATGCCATATATCCCAGACGAATCAAATGCAACACCACACATGATTACGCAACCGGAACTAAATGATTTAGTACGAGACCTGTATTTGTCAAAACAGCAAGCTGAAATCTTAGGTTCACGCCTGCAGGAGTGGAATTTGTTAGATCAAAAGGTTAATATTAGTATATATAGAAATAGAAACAGGAATTTAGAGAAATATTTTACAAAGAGTAACTTAATATGTTCATGTTCCGATGTTAATGGACTTATGCGTGAGCTTGGTATTCCGTATTTAGATGGTGAATGGCGCTTATTCATAGACGCTTCAAAAACTAGCCTAAAAGCCGTCTTATTGCATAACTCAAACAAGTTTCCCTCAATTCCGGTTGCGCATGATGTTGGAATGAAGAAAACCTACGAATATTATGACCACACATGGCTTATCTGATGTGATCTGAAAGTTGTTGGACTCCTTCTTGGTCTACAGGGAGGATTCACCAAACACTGTTGTTTTTTGTGTTTATGGGACAGCCGGGATACTAAGCAACATTACGTACGAAAAACATGGAGAGAAAGAGATACATTTACCCCGGGCAAAGAGAATGTTAAGTATAAGCCCCTTGTAGATCCTAAGCGAGTTATTTTACCACCATTACATATTAAACTTGGATTGATGAAGAATTTTGTGAAGGCCATGGATAAGGAAGGAGATGGATTTAAATATTTATGTGACGTTTTTCGTGGCTTAAGTAACGCTAAATTGAAAGAGGGCGTTTTCGTCGGACCGCAGATTTGACAACTACAACGTGACCCCGCTTTTGACAAGAAATTAAACCATGATGAACTATCTGCATGGAATTCCTTCAAAGACGTTATTACAGGCTTCCTTGGAAACAAACGAGTTGAAAATAGCGATCGTATAGTAGAGAGGTTGCTAGTTAATTACAAGAACTTAGGCTGCAGAATGTCACTAAAAATACATTTTTTACATTCTCATCTGACATTCTTTCCACCAAATCTCGGGGCAGTAAGCGATGAACAAGGTGAAAGATTCCACCAAGATATACAGCAAATGGAGAAACGTTATCAGGGCAGATGGGATGAAGCAATGATGAGTGATTACTGCTGGTTTCTGAAAAGAGAAGACACTTCAGAACATAAAAGAAAAAGTAGTTATCGAAAGTTCAATGTGGCACAAATTCAGGAAAATTAAGGTAAATATATATCATTTTTATGTGGTAATGCATTATACATACATGTTTTATTACTCTTGACATCATAACTCTGTAAATTTGACTATAAAATTAATAAATTTTATAGTAAAGTTTAATAATAATAATATATCTTTGTTACAACATACGAATATTTGGAGGTATTACTGTATACCTTAACTTTGGAAGCTTGTAACTCAAAAACTATACGTGATACAAGAATTCTAAAATCATTTTCGGAATCTGCATAAAAAATACGTATAGTTTCACCTAATTTTATTTCAGTTACGAAAAATTTCCCAAAATTTGTTGACCAGTGTAATTTTACTAGCATTCGAAGATGTTAACAGAAAAAATTAAAA
>JABUQX010030817.1:0-27818 GCA_015478945.1 Trachelipus rathkii
GTGTACTTCGTTCAATCGTTGGGTGTTTAGCGGTAAATTTATATTGAAACGCTTTCGCGTTTTCGTGCGCCGCTTCAATAATAATAATAATATGTAATAATAATAATAATAATAATAATAATAATAATAATAATAATAATAATAATAATAATAAAAATAATAATAATAATAATAATAATAATAATAATAATAATAATAATAATAATAATAATAATAATAATAATAATAATAATAATAATAATAATAATAATAATAATAATAATAATAATAATAATAATAATAAAGATTCTTATAACCTATCAGTAGGACCCAGAGTCGGAATCGTTGTAGGAGATGCATCGAAATAGAATATGTATGGGAGCCATAGTTGTGCTGTGCGATTCCATAAGCTAAACTTGCATTTTACTTGCATAATATATGTTACATCAACCATTATGTAATGATGGGAGGAGAGTGTGAAAACACTGGTCCCTGCCATCTATGAGATGTTACATTTCTTACAGTGGATATATATATATATATATATATATATATATATATATATATATATATATATATATATATATATATATATATATATATATATATATATATATATATATATATGTATATATATATATATATATTAAATAATATGTACTTTATTATTATTTGTATAAAGTGAACAAAAATAACCTTTTTCACACGAACATAACAAAATTTATTAATAATATACGTTTTACTACGGTTTTTCTCTTTTTATTAAAAATATTATAAGTTTTACTAAATTTTCATTCTTCTTATTAAAAATATTATACGTTTTACAAACAAACACACACACACATACTAATTATAGTTATAGAGACACTTTACTTAATACATTATCTAACCAAACCTTACGCTAACTTATTGATCACATGACTTGTTTCTATAACGTCTTGCATCTGTGCTACGTTTTTTAAAAGTTTTTGGAAAATATTTTTATTTTAATATATTTTATTTTGAAGGCTAAGACATTTATATTTCTCACATATTTAATATTATCATTACGTTTTCTTATATATTTGCTTTTATATTAATTTACATTTATACTTTGTTTAAAGTTCTTTTTATTTTAAAACTTTTTATTTATAAAATGTTTTACTTATTTTTCTTAAAAATTTGTTTTAAAACTTTTTATTTATAAAATTTTATTTATTTTGTTAAAAAGTTTATAAAACATTTTGTTTTCATTAAAATTTTAAGAAATTTTATTAAAAATATGTACTTTATAGACCTGAAAGCAGTAAAGCAGTACCGAAAACGCCATACCCGTAACCCTCCCACCAAGCCAAACCATGTCATGCTCTATTGACGTACTGCTTTACATCATATATGAACATGTATTTTGCATAATCACAACATAAAAATAAGCTCTTTTGTATGAACATAATATAAAACTATTAAACCCAACCCCCTCCCCATCTCCCCAAACTCATGAAACTATTTGCAAACAAAGTAATAAAATTCTCAGCCCTAAAATCCAATGCAATATCATGATGTTACCTGATTCAAAAATCAGCCATAAACCCACAATCCAAAACAATTATCTGACTTAAAAAGTAAAATCTAATCAAGAAGACTCCCCTAGAAGTATGTAATATTATTAAAAAGCTAAAAAATTTACTGCCCTAGAAATATTTAATAATATTAAAAAGCTAAAAAAATTCCCAAATATTCATCTCAAACATTTATGAACCAAAGCTATCGCAACTCTCACTCAAATATTTAATTCCTGTACTAAAGCCTGACAAACCACCTAATGATCTATTTTCATAAAGGCCTATTTCACTACTCTCCACAATTCAAAGTACTAAAAAAGTTGATCCTCAATAAAATTTCACCCTCTGGCCCTTAACTCACAACATGGATTTAGATAAAAAGACTACAACTACTCCTCTCCTAACCAATTTAACACAACACATCCTGACTGGCATTAACCAAAACTCTCCCCTCCCATCTTGCACACTTCTAGCAGCAACAAGGCATTCGATACACTCCCCAAGCATATTTTAATAGATAAAATACTAAATACTAATATGACCGTTAAAAACAAAAATAATAGCAAATTTTCTATTTAAAGTCATACAAGGACAATACTCCTCCCGATATACAAACTATACAATCGTATCTCCCAAGGTGCCATCCTCTCACTAACACTTTTTATGCACAATCTCCCAAATCCCCTTCTATAAAAACTAGCAGCTATGCCAATGATCTCACAATTACGGCTCAAAGCCCCTCTAGAGACAGCACACACAAAGGTGGAGCAGTGGCTGACAATGAACAGAATGACAGCATCACCCATCACCACAAAAATTCTCTATAATGTTACTCACACCTGATAAAAGAGCATCAAATATACACCCAACAATTTACCCTTAAAATAATAGGCTCTCCCTCTCATTAAACAACTATTCATCTTGGATTTAACTTCCAACACACACGTGACATTCACCTGACCCATAAACTATTACTTCCAAAGCCACAAATTAAAAGCGTGAGAGCGCTAACAGAAATAAACTTTATACAGTATAAAGAAATCAACTCTATAGTAAACAGGCAATATCCGACAGTATCTTCATCCCTCTCTAAATTATTTTTAGATAGATTATCCTATATAGGAATCCATCTTTTTTGAAACGTTTATAATTTAACTGTGCAATTGCAGGATAAAAATGGCGACAAATTGACCAATAACGGTTTATGAACTTTTGAAGTCCATTAGTATCCTTGTATAACACCCCGATTGAATAACGAGAATGTACATTTCATCATTAATTATTCTAGAATTTTTCAATTTTTTTCATAATCTATTAAGTTTATCTTCCACTGAATTTATAAGCTTTAGACAATTTCCTATTATAATTTCAAATTTAGTGGTATCAGAGTATGTAAACGTACCCTTTACTGATGTAATCTGGCTCTAGTAGAATAACCCTATAAGGAGCTTTCCAAAGAAGAAGTGATTTGTATAATAACTAGGCTGAAAAGGTGCTGTTGATGTTTGTCTGAGTTTAATTATAAGGAAAACAACAAATTTCACCAATTTACAGGATTAACAACTAAATTCAATTCATTTATCCCCTATGTTTATAAAATTTACTTAAAATGCTATTTGATAGAGCATACAAGATCTCATCTACATATATTAATCTTTCGAATGAATTGGACTTCCTAAAGATGCTATTCCTAAAGAATGGATTCCCAGGTTTTATCATTGATGACATATTCAGGAAAAAAACTTTTGTTAAAATTTCAGCAAATATCTTGTACTAAATTAACAGTACCTAAAGAAATTCTGTATTTGAAATTACCTTTTATGGGGAGAATGAGTTGTGAAATTGAATGCAGAATTAAAGGAATTTTAAAATCAAATTACCCCCAGTTCAACTTCGGATTAGATTTTTAAACAAAAATAAAACTGGAAAATTCTTCAAAGTTAAAGATAAACTTCCTTTACCTTTATGCTCATCAGTGATATGCAAATAGAAGTGCGGTAACTGTGATGCCACCTACTTAGGAAAGACTACTTGTAGTCTTTCCATTCCCATTGCTGAACATAAAGGTATCTCCTATTGAACTATGGAACTTTTGCACCATCCCCCATACTCTGCGATCAATTCTCATTCTCTTCACAAAAGCCATCCTATACAGGATTCAAATTTCAATATTTTGAACTTTGAAAGGGAACCTGACCTCCATTCCTTAGAATTCTTATATATTTGGCACCACGCTCCAAAGCTGAATGAAAATTTACATGCTGAAAATATTTCAATATTGAAGAAGAGTTTTAAGTATTATTTATTTAAAATTGTTATATTTTTAAGTATAATCTAAGCCTTAATAATGGGTAGACATTTGATTCACTGAAACTAGTCAGTAAAATAATAAAATGTTTAGATTTGTTTTGGTTATTTTAGCCATTATAAAATTCCGCCTCAAGAATAGAGGTTCTGTCACTACTGTTTCGTTAAGAAATTATATATATATATATATATATATATATATATATATATATATATATATATATAATAATATATTATAATAATATATTATATTTATCTATATATATATATATATATATATATATATATTATATATTATATATATCATATATATAATATATATATATATATAAATATATTATATATATATATATATATATATATATATATGCAATTCAAAGTACTAAAAAAGTTGATCCTTAATAAAATTTCACCCTCTGGCCCTTAACTCACAACATGGATTTAGATAAAAAGACTACAACTACTCCTCTCCTAATCAATTTAACACAACACATCCTGACTGTCATTAACCAAAACTCTCCCCTCCCATCTTGCACACTTCTAGCAGCAACAAGGCATTCGATACACTCCCCAAGCATATTTTAATAGATAAAATACTAAATACTAATATGACCGTTAAAGACAAAAATAATAGCAAATTTTCTATCAGGTCTTTAGAGCTAAAGCCATATAAGGACAATACTCCTCCCGATATACAAACTATACAATGGTATCTCCCAAGGTGCCATCCTCTCACTAACACTTTTTATGCACAATCTCCCAAATCCCCTTCTATAAAAACTAGCAGCTATGCCAATGATCTCACAATTACGGCTCAAAGCCCCTCTAGAGACAGCACACACAAAGGTGGAGCAGTGGCTGACAATGAACAGAATGACAGCATCACCCATCACCACAAAAATTCTCTATAATGTTACTCGCACCTGATAAAAGAGCATCAAATATACACCCAACAATTTACCCGTCAAATAATAGGCTCCCTTTCATTAAACAACTATTCATCTTGGATTTAACTTCCAACACACACATGACATTCACCTGACCCATAAACATTATTACTTCCAAAGCCACACAAATTAAAAGCGTGAGAGCGCTAACAGAAATAAACTTTATACAGTATTAAGAAATCAACTCTATAGTATACACTATACTGACAGTATCTTCCTCCATCTCTAAATTATTTTTAGATAGATTATCCTATATAGGAATAAAGAATTTTGAAAGTTTATAATTTACTGTGCCAATAGCAGATAAAATTGGACAAATTGACCAATCAGGTTTATGAACTTTTGGAAGTCCATATAAGATCCCTTGTTTAACACCCGATGAATAAAGAGAATTGTACATTTCATCATTAATTATTCTAGAATTTTTCAATTTTCTTCATAATCTATTAAGTTTATCTTCCACTGAATTTATAAGCTTTAGACAATTTCCTATTATAATTTCAAATTTAGTGGTATCAGAGACTATGTTAACTACCTTACTGATGTAATCTGCTCTATCAAGAATAACACCTAAAGGAACTTTCAAAGAAGAATGATTTGATAATAACTAGGCCTGACAAAGGTGTTGATGTTTGTCTTGATGTTAAAATATATAAGGAAAACAACAAATTTCACCAATTTACAGGATTAACAACTAAATTCAATTCATTTATCCCCTATGTTTATAAAATTTACTTAAAAGTCGCTATTTGATAGAGCATACAAGATCTCATCTACATATATTAATCTTTCGAATGAATTGGACTTCCTAAAGATGCTATTCCTAAAGAATGGATTCCCAGGTTTTATCATTGATGACATATTCAGGAAAAAAACTTTTGTTAAAATTTCAGCAAATATCTTGTACTAAATTAACAGTACCTAAAGAAATTCTGTATTTGAAATTACCTTTTATGGGGAGAATGAAGTTGTGAAATTGAATGCAGAATTAACAGTGAATTTAAAGTCAACTACCATTCCCTTCATTACTTAGATTTTTAAAACAAAAATAAACTGGAAAATTCTTCAAAGTTAAAGTAAACTTCCTTTACCTTTATGCTCATCAGTGATATGCAAATAGAAGTGCGGTGACTGTGATGCCACCTACATAGGAAAGAATACTTGTAGTCTTTTTTTCATTGCTGAACATAAAGGTTCTCCTATAGAACTTTGTAACATTTGCACCCATCCCTCAATAAAAAAAAACCTCCCCCCTGCGATCACTTCTCATTCTCTTCAAAAAAATCATCCTATGTTAACGATTCAGAATTTCAATATTTTGAACTTTGAAAGGGAACCTGACCTGAGGGAAGTGAATTCTTTATATATTTGCACTACGTGAAGTTTGTAGTTATTTTATCCAGTATAAAATATGCTCCAGTGAAGACGAAATGAGTTTTTAAGTATTTATTTATTTAAATTGTTATAATTTTTAAGTATATATCTAAGCCTTGATAATGGGTAGACATTTGATTCACGAAACTAGTCAAGTAAAATATTAAAATGTTTAGATTTGTTTTGGTTATTTTAGCAGTTATTAAAATTCCGCCTCAAGAATAGAGGTCCTGTCACTACTGTTTCGTTAAGGAATATTATTATATATATACTATATATTATATATATCTATATAATAATATATATATAATTAGTATATATATAATATATATACTATATAAGTATACTATATATATATCATATATAATATAATAATATATATATTATATATATATTATATATATATATTATTATATATATATATATATATATATATATAATATATATATATAATACTATATATATATATATATATATTATATATTATATAGTTATATTAATAATAATATATATTATATTATATATATAATATATATAACCGGTATAGTGGGCTTTTCTTTTTGACCATTGTCAATCTTCTCAGTTACTTTCCTTCGTTTCCAGTGCATGTGATCTGTCCTGTCACTACTGTTTTTGTTAAATTATATAAATATATATATAATTATATTATTATATATATTATATATTTATAATATATATTATAATATATATATATTATTAATATTATATATATTATAAAATATATATATATATATATATATATATATATATATATATATATATATATATATATATATATAAATATATAATATTATATAATATATATATATATAATATATATTATATATATTATAATATATATATATATATATGGGCTTTCTTTTTGACTTGTCATTTTCTTCTATTACTTTCATTTCCAGTGCATGTGATGCACCTACCCCCAGTCTGGGGAAAGAAGGTGGGTGATAATATATATATATATAATATATAATATATTATAATATAATATATGTATAATATATATATATATAATATAATATCGAATTATATCTAGATATATTCGGTATAATATAATATATTAATATATATATTATATATATATATATTTATATATATAATAATATATATAAATAATAGTATTATTATTAGTAGTAGTACTATTAGATATATATAAATTAATATAGTTATATATATATATATTATAATTTATTTAATTTATTTATTTATATTATTTATTTCTAGTTGTTGATCCCCTGTTCCGGCTCGCTGTTCATGGGCTTGATAAAATAATGAAAGTAGTATTATATATGTAAGAACTTAACTCGTTAAAGTGCTTTTACTTCTTTTATATATATATATATCATATATATATTAATATATATATTATTATTATATATATATATATATATATATATATATAATATATATAATATATTTGTATACATTATCGGTATAATATATATAAATTTATATCTAAAATATAATATATATATATATATATATGTGTATGTATAGTGCTACCAAAAATGTCAATAATTTGAATATACTGCCCAAACTAATAGCATTTTAATCTTTCACTGCTGTGTGTCTCTTGGTGTGTCTTTGAGCTTTTAGTCTGCCAATTGGTGTTGTGATAGGTCCACTTGTTTCTTGGTTTTAACCATTTTTAACTACACTTCACATTTCAAAATGGCTGATGTTAGTGAACAAAAAATCTGTATTAATAAAACTGCAGTTGAAAGACAACGAATGCTAAAGGAGGCTTTTCATTTGTGAGCATTGAGCCAAGTAAAAACATTTTAGTGGTTTAAGCATTTCAAAGATGGCCAGGAGTCATTATAGGATGACAAACATTTGGGTTATCTGTCATCATGCACAACGCCGGAAATGATCGCGAAGGTGCATGAAGTGATCCTTGATGATAAATGGCAGACAATCCACAATGTTTGTAATCATGTTGGGATGTCATATGGGACATGTCAATGCATTCTAGCAGATGAGCTCAACATAGACGAATTGCAGAAGAGTTTGTTCTTAGTTTTCTGAACTTTGATCAATGAGACCATCGGGTCAAGGTGTGCACAGAGCCTCAAAGGAAAGTTGGGGATGAACTTAAATTCATGTTCTGAGTTATAACTTTATGAAGTTAGGGTGTACTCACTTAACTTGGCCCCCTTCCACTTATACCTCTTCCCTAAAATGGATCTGCAGTTGAAGGGGTAGTGTTTAACACTATTGAAGATATCCAAGCAGAATCGCAACTGGTGTTGAACACGCTGCTGCCAGCAAACTCACATGAGTGTTTTAAAAAATGGGAAAATAGCTAGAATCTCTGTATACAAGCCCAAAGTAACCACTTTGAAGGCGACAGTGAAATTTATATACCGTATATATATAACACTCCTTCCCCTTACTATCAAAGGTGACCCTCTCAGACAAATAACACAGAATATATCTTGCTAAACTGCTCAGACATGACAAACATCAGACATAACTTTAATACACTTGCTTTGATGGATCTATGGGCCCAGCCTGCTGTGATGACACAATACCCTCACTCCTCATAGTTCTGTATTTATAAATTGTATACTAGACAACTTTTTGAGCCAGATGGTCCATGAACCTACAAGACACAATGCATTGTTAGACGATTAATTTTTAATTAACAATTAAAGTATGGATGAGATGAGGATTAGAGTTGAGGAAGAATTTTAAGGAATGTGGATCATAACATAATTAGATTTAACATGAATGTGATATCTGGGCCAAAATTACAAGTTAATAAGGAAAAGATTTTAGATTTCCCAAATGGCAATTTTATAAAATTTCGAGACATACTTAGTATAATAGACTGGGATAAAGAGTTTAAAGACTCAAACTGTTTTATCATGTGGGAACATTTTAAGTAAATTTTGATGAATATTCAGTCAGTAAGTTTTAAAGATAAACTCATTAGGGTGGCAAAGAGAAAACCTGTTTAGTGGAATAGAGAGAGAATCAATGAAAATTGCAGATGTTTTAAAATATTCAAGGGTAGTAGATAGGGAGGATGATTTAGAAATTATAGGAAAATAGAGATAACTTAAACAGTCAATAAGAAAGGCAAAGAGAGAGGGCAGAAATTAATTTAGCAAGAAGTAGCAATAAGGTCCTGAAGAAGTCTTTAGCTTTTTAATAAATTAAAAGTAAGACCTAATAAGACAACTGGTCCAATTAAAATTGAATGAAAATTTTAAGTTAGTTCAGATAAAGGAGATTGGCAACATGTCTCTAATTGCAACGAATACTATTTTGACGTCAAAATGTTTTTATTGAGAGAGGTATGATTGAGGTAAAATAGGTTCTGGGTGTATGTAATAAATAAGACTACAGAATTTGGAATTTGAGGTAAAAGTACTCTAACAAATCTTGTACTCCAAAAGGCATATTGACCTACCAAATGAAACGCGCTTTATGGTCTAAATATGATATTATATATACTAAATATATCAAATGAAGATTTTGCTCCTCTGAAAGATGGTAGTATCAGCATTGCAAAGCACTGTATCTGATTTTTAAGTTATCTATAACATTTTGGTGAGCTAGCACCAGACAACTGGAAACATCATACCTATGGTTGTGTCTATTTGATAAGAGGTAGTTACTGTTTATGCTGATATGACTCGGAATATTATATTGTGTTTTACCAAGTTAACTTAGACAGATCCATGTTTTTGTAAAATTTCTTTGAGATAAAAGTTGTTTAAACATAGAGGTATCAATGTAGAGAAATATTTGGGAAAACTCTAAGTATTGTATAGACTCCAGCATGGTTTTAGAAAGGGTAGGCTCTATAAGGTACACGAGAGTAGCTTTAGACATTTACTGGAATAGCGTCACAATTTCTGACTGCAATTGTCGCTTGAGAATCCATGTTGTATTGTTTATTTTCAAGTATTTGAGGGCACTAAAAGCAATCTTTTGGATAAGGTCACTCACGTAGTAAGTCTCATAGAATGTAATGCTTATATGCAATATAATTAGGGTGGGTATGGCCAATGGATACTGGATTTTAAAAGAGATAGGTTGGTCGGATATAGCACAAAGACATGTTAGCAAAATAATGCGCAATAAGATGTTCATAGATTGAGAAATAGTGATGAGTTGGATGGTTCCTCAGGGTTCAGTGGGCTGAGGGACACTTTGTTCCTCATACAATATTAAATGATTTAGACGCAGGGACTTAAACATAAGGTTTAAGTTTTGCAGATGATTGATACTAAGTAGATAACCTTACAGTAATGGGAGGTAGTAATGGAGAATTATAGTAATAGATTTAAAATGATCTTGATAACTTCTTGGATGGCAGATAGTGGCAAATGAATTTTACTTGTAAAAAGTGTAAGGTTCTTCACCCACGGTTACCTCAAATTAAGTTTTAGCTACATAATTGAATGGGGATTGGTGAAGTCTGTGGGACCAAAAAGAAAGATTTAGGTGTGGTTAATACAGTCAGTTGTTTCGAGAAGTAAGTCTCATGAAACAGTCTGTGTGGAGAGCAGGGGAATTTAAAAGTGCTAATAAGATGTATGTAAAAAAAAAAAAAAAAAAAAACTTTAGGTATAATACTCAGCAAATGTCATTACAAAGCAAGGAATTAGAGAAGTACAAACTATAATAACTATGTTAAGTTGAGTTCCAGTTACTTTGATAAGTAAGGTGCACAAGTTTGGGCAACTTATTTAAGGAAAGACATAGATATGCTAGAGAGGGAGTGAAACCTAGAGCAAACACAAGATGATTTCTGGGTTTCGAGGGTAAGAGCTATGAGGGGGGCTGAAGGAGTTAGAAATGTTTCCTGTAGAAAGGCGCAAGGCGATTTCTCAGAGGGGACTGATACAAGTCTAAACCAAAATATTGTACAATCTTTGATAATAAACCGAAAACCTAATATCTTCATTCAAAAGATATACAGTCATCCGACATGAAGAATCAAGGTGGCGATAGTAAGAAATTTAGAAGGACGCCATGCCATTTTTTGACATAAAAATTCAGTTCCAGTAATCTAGGAACTGGTTTAATCCTCTTTGTTAATAGTTGGTCCCACAGGGGTTGTGATTGAGACTCAATTGTCTCATTTCAGAAAGGCAAGAAAGGCAGACATTATGATGATTAATGTATGATCTGGATCGAGCATTTTTTGGTATCAAGTGTATAATTTTGACTAAGGCAAATTTGGTGAAGTTTTTTAGTTTACAGTAGTTATTAAAGTTAAACTGCATGTTATGACTGTAACAAAGTTATTAAAGCTGTTAGTTAGTGTGGTAAGCATGTACTTAGCTATAGGTTTTTCTTTTAGTTGTTGTATGTTATACTATGTAAGTTATTGATAAGTCCTAGGGTGCTTTTTGGATTTGCATGAATATGTTTGGTGATTGGTTTTATGGGTGACTTGGACAGTCTAGAATCAGGCCCATATGGTTTCTTACTGTCCCTTTTATTTCTAATGTTCTAATATATATATATTAAATATATATATATATTATTACTAACTACTATTATATTATATATTATAATTTTATAGATGAATATTATATTTATATCATATAATATCTTAATCAGATATCATTAATTATAAGGTATATATATATATATATATTAATAGTAATAGTAGTTATATATTATTATTAAGACATCATGATGAAGTAATCGTACATGTCAAATGTTGCTCACTTTTGAGCGGTCATAGGAAATGCCAACAAAAGAAGATAGAAATGTGAAACTTCTGCACCAATTGAAGGGAGAAATAACTCGAATCCGAATGTTGACACGCAGGCTCGAATTAGACGCCAACACCACACCTGAACTCGCGGCAAGTGGTCAGGGCCCATCTGAAGCAGCTGGGTCTGGTAATCGCTGTGGGGGCGATAGTGGACGTTACTGAGAAAGGAGGATGATTCATGTAGTTCATGTAGCTTGTCTAAAAATTTCGAATTCTCGTGACAAAAAGTGCAAAGCGTGAATATCAGGCCGCGCTGTAGCACAACAAAGCCCAACAGACATACGGAATAACGCCAATTAATTTTCGGTGGACTAAACAGTTTGAAGGAGACTGAGCAGGTGATTATTGTTGACGACCTACCGTATCTGGTAGAGCCAATGAGTAAGATGTGGACAGTCATAGAGGGTATTATGAAGTCGGGAGAGCTCCTATGAAGACCATAAAAAATTTGTAGCGTGCTTGCTACTCGCACAATTAACACCTAACAAAGACTACAGTTCATAGGTCGTAATAAAGAAACGTGCTACTGTCTTCTTCGTGGGGTTACCAAAAAACTTAGCGACGCTAATTGCACACCTATCAATACTCGCGGATAGACCCAAAACGATTCTCGTATAGAGCCACATAATTGCTTCAAGATGATGTTCCAGTGTATGATCGGAATTTACTCTGCAACAGATTTTATGCTGTTTAAGATGACACAGGGTACATTCCTATTTATTCTTCATGGACTGTTCTATCGCCATTATACGTTCGAATGACTATGACAGCTATAAAATCCTTGTGCCTACGTAGAGTACGCAGAGCGTAACAGACCCTATAAAGTGTACGTGTGAGTGTAGCCCTGCATGCATGATAGACGTGTGATAGGTCTCCCATTTTTTCTAATTTTTTTTTTGTTGCTCGAGGCAGTATTCTCGCAGACGGAGGAAGCACAACTACTTAGACGATGTGGAGTTGTATGCAGTGCCACAAAGTTCCAATTGTGTCATAATCTCTCTATAAACACATTAACGGCGCTCTCCAACCTTTGTACGCCGAAGCCCATCTAGTCTTGTATCTGAAATAACAACATTCTCCAGACACGCTTGTGTATGGGAGCGGTTCTAGTCACATCCCTAATCCAAACGACTGCAAGACTCTTATAACGGTCCTGAGACTTTTACTTGTGGGATTATGTGAAGCACATGTAATACAGTGAACGTATCAACGATATTATATCATTTAAAACAGGAGAATCCACAGGACGTTATTTCACGTCTGTTTCATTCCAGAGCATCTCTCCCGGTGTGTGATTAATTGAACTTTACCGTCTTAGATGTCTGTAGAAGGGGCATAAATACACATGGAAACCATATCGTTACTGCATGTGAATTAGATATAGAATAATCGTATGAGGGGTTTCTCCTTTCTTATTTGGTGAAGATTTCACATTTCTATCTGCTTTGTTGGCGTTCGTGCATGTTCTGATGTCTTATCACACTCAAGAACGTCAATCACTGCCTTTATATTGGTCACACTGTTGTGTGGCTGTATATGGCGAATTATATATAAAGTATATTTATAACATCTAAATTTCAGTATTATGTACATATTTATTATAGATATAATTTTATATATATTATATATATATTAATTTAAAATATTTTTATATAATAATACTCAGATTTTTATTATACTTATAATAATTATATATATATATTTTAAATTATTTATATATGGATATATAATATATATATATATGACTATGTAATATATACATATATATATAATAGTATAATATATATATATAAATATATATATAATATACTTTATTATATAATATATTATATATATTAATTTATATTAATATATGAATATATATATATAATATATATATATATATTGTATAAATTTTTTATAGATGAAGATTAATTAGGTGGGGGTGGCCAGAAGATGTTTGGTTTCATGTTGATAAATTGTCTTCAGCTCATGTGTTAATCTAAGATTGAATCAGGTAAGTTTTAAGTAAAAGTATTTGCACTTTTTACCTTTTTTTTCTTTTGAGTTTTAAAATTTTTAGTTTAATATATTATATATATATATATATATATATATATATATATATTTATATATATAATATAGTATATATATATATAATATATTATATATATATTAATATATATATATATATTATATATTATATATATATATAATATATATATATATTATATATATATATATATTATTTATATATAATCAATATATATATATATATATATATATATATATAGTATTAATATATATGGTTTTTATCTGAATTTCATTACCAAAATATATCAGAAGGCCATAAAACATTTATATTTATGTAAAGAACAAAGGGACTGTCAAAAATGAAAGTAAGGTAATTCTTCATTATGGTTTAGCACAAGTAATCAAGTCTGCAGAATAGGTAAATTTTTTTGGTGACTCTATCAGTTTTAAAAGTCTGACATTGGAAAATAACCATCTCTATCGTTTTAAACCTTTCTAGCTCCACCCAATGTTTTTTTTCTCACTCTGCAGCCCTGCAAGTAATTATGACTAAAAATTTGTTCTTGGGAGTGTTTGCAACAAATATTGTGCTAAGCTCCTAACAAGGAATCAGTGGTACCTCCATCTTCACGTAACAACTAGTAGTTAAATTTTTCCATTCGTAGATCCAGGCTTCTTAAGAAAATTGTCTGGCAATTTTTTTTCTTTTTTTTGTTGTATGGATACCAGGATTTTTTGTTTTTTTAAATAAAAAAAATACATTTTTTTAAAAATGTTTTTATTAAACTGATTTTTTTTCTACTTAAATAAATTGAAGACAAATGTGGTAGAAATGATAATAGGTACGGTATCATCTTAATAAAACACCTTGCTTATTTTCATACTCTTCAGCCTAGCCTTCGAAAGTTATCTCTGGTAGTGTACTTATCTAAGATTAAGCTGTTAAAACTTTTTGGTAATAATTAGTTTAGTTGTTAGTAATTTAGTATTAACTCATTTACATATTTCCTTAGTTAGTAAAGCTTGACAATAATATTAAATTTGATATCAACTAAATTAGTGTCAACTGACAAATACACTTCACAAGTTATGTGAAACCAAATTTGCGACTGTTAGATCTTTATTAAAGTCAAATATAAATGTACGTAGGAATTTGTAAAGATGTTCTAGGTTACTTTACCGTTTGTGGTATTTCCAGAATTCTTTCTATTTTCTTTTAACAGGGTCATATAAGACTAATAAAAAAGAAAACTGAGTTTTTGGTTATACTGTAAATATAAAATGCTACCAAATAATTTCAAGATTTTATTAGCTGTAAAAAAACTCAAAATTAAATAATTAATTAAAAACCCGAAAAAAGTTTTTTTTTTGTGAAAAGAAATAAAATAATAAAAATAGATAAATCTGTTGATTTTATTTTTGATTTGATTTAATCATGTGTAACCCAGATAAATACAAATCTGGAGCATAACTTAACAATCATAAGCCGAATGAATTATTGAAAGCGTAGGAAGCTCAAGTACCAACATTACTTATACTGAATATTGATAATAAACAGTAATAGCTTTCTTTTTTAATGTGAAAGTGATATTACCCTTTTAGTACTTTTCCAGAAGACTGACAACTATTACCAACCGGAAACCTTTTTTTGCTTTATGCCTTATGGGATGCATAAGATTGTAATATGATCGAAAGTTCAAAAGTAAGTATTGAAGAACTGAGCAACTCCACTATTACAAATCATTCATGTTGAATACATCTTTGAAAGTACACTGAAGGGTTTGTTTTCTTGCGTTTGACAAAAATATTCTAATAACTAAAATAACTTTGTTTTTTTTAAATTAGATATGTTATAAGAGATCAGTAGCTGGCAATTGGTACTAAAAAAAGAGTAGTATTTAAAAGAGAAGTGCTATCTCTAGTACCTGTCAGACATAAAGAAAAGGCTGTGCCAGAACACAAAACTGAAAGAAAGTGATAATTTGAACAAATCATCTTTAAGATATTCAGGCAGTTCAGGTTCGAATTATGAAAACCTGCCAATATCAGAAAAAAATTTTTTTTTTTTTTTTTTTTTTTTTTTTCTTAAAAAGAATCATAAATTATGTACTGTTAATGTTTGGTAGAATATCAAGTATATTAGTTTTTTCTCATATTTAGTTGAATATGCTTTTACAATTGGTAGTGTTCTTTGATCAAGTTGATGATGATTGCAGGCATGTTGGCGATTATGATAATAGGGTGTTTTCCGAGAGTTATTGATATTTTATGTGGAGGGAAGAGTGCTTTATGGATTTTTTGATCCGTGTTCAGTCTTGTGAAGTTTCTTGAGAGTATAATGAGAAGAATTAATTAGGCAATTAAAAATCTCTCCTTTTTATTGTTATGAAAAGTTTTTGGTAAGTGTTATGCAAGAGATAAATGTTTGGTAAGATGAAGAGTTTGGTAAAATAATGGGTTGATAATATTTCTAGCGTAGGTGAGTTTAAAATAATAAGTTGTATTGAAAGAGAAGGTGGGATTAAAACAACTTAAGGAAAGAATTCGTTTAGAGTAGGTTGTAAATACAAGTTTAATGAAGAAAAATAGAAATTCCAACATAGTCTGAAATTAGCAAGGAGTATGTACCAATGATTATGGAATTAGAATCTATGAGAAATATTTAATTAGACAGATCTATTTTAAGCTTTAAGATGAGACAAAAGGGGAACTTGAATATTCAATGTAGGCCTAAAATAGAGCTAGTTATTTTGTGAAAATGAAGCGAGTTTAAACGGAATAACTTCTTCTTTGACCATTAAGGTTTATAAAGAAAAATATACATGAGTACACCTTTTACTTGCACATGTTACTAACATATATTGTTCTTCTTTCTTTTAGGGTTAAATTGAGTTATTGTCATATTGTATTTGTTTTATAAGATTCGAGCTCAGGTTATTACGGCAAGATCTATTAGCATTACGTAATAAATATTTCATATTTTACGAATAAAATAATTGCTTTAATTTTCTTGATTAATTGGTTTTCCAACTGTTATAGGCTAGCTTTCTATTTATGTTTTTTTTCACTTGTTTTGTAAAATTATAGAACGTATTCAGTTTTGAAAATTTTCATTTATTCTCCTGCCTTGTACAACGAACTTAATCCGTTCTTAATGGCGGTTCATTGTGCAATATGTTCATTATACGAATCTATTTTTGCCATAGGAAATAAAGGGAAATTAATAATCCGTTCCAAGCCCCTAAAAACCCATGAATAATTAAAGGTACAGTACTGTACAATAAATAAAAATACAGTATTGAAAAAACAATTTCTTACTGTACTTACCATTGAAATTGACATCTTTGACTTGCAGGAATGGATGAAAGGGAAGGAGGTTATTGTTTGGAAGGGGAGTCCTCCTGATACAGTCAACAGCTCACTAGGACAAGGTTCTGATTCACTTAATTTTTGTTTTTTGCTAAAAAAAATTATTGTGTGGTTTGTTTTTGCCTTTTTTTTTTTTAAAGCTCCTCCTAACTGCGATGCACAATTGTCATTTACTAAATTAAGACACCGATTTGTTCTTTATTTATCAGGAAGAATCATTTCAAAAATTGTTTGATTCTCTGTCCACTTCTTCAAAAATATCCTTTATTTCTTTAGATGGCATGCTTTTCAGTGGTTGTTGATCCCCCTTTCCTCTTTTGATAGCTCATCAGATGCCAATTTCTGCTGCTCTGCCAGAAGTTCTTGCAGCTCCTCCGTGGACAACTACTTATGTTCTTGTACTAGCTCCTGGACATCATCAATGTCCATCTGCAAGCCTATAGACTCGGCTATGGTGACAATTTCACCAACAACAGGATCTGCTGCAGGCTGTAGTTCCTCTTGAAACTTCTCTCATTCCATTTCCTCTATTAGGTACCATAGGCTATAATTTCTTCCATGCAGATCGTAGTGTTCTTAAAGAGACATTTTGCTACCAAGACTTTTGAATTAGGTTTACACATGAAAAAATGTTGTAATGCTCTTTCCAGAAGTGTCTGAGGTTTAGATCTCTCTCTTACACCATCTGAAAGCATTTCTGGAACAATTCTTTGGTATAGAGCTTCTTGAAATTTGCAGGAAGGAACTCTTATTGTTATACACGGAAATTCCTCTGCTAACTTCTCTTCTAAATTTTTTGGATGCGCCGGAGCATTGTCCATGACTAACAAAGCCTTCAAGGGTAAGCCTTTTAAGGTATTTTATTACAGTGGGATAGAAAATTTCTCTGACCCGCTCCAAAAAAAAGGATCCTAGTGACCCAAACTTTTGTATTGGAGCGCCACAAGACTCAACGTATTCTTCATCACTCAGTATGGTAAACTAGGAGAAGCTTTATTTTCAAGTCACCACTCGCATTGGCAAAAAAAAAGGAGAGTTAGCCTATCCTTCATAGGTTTGTGCCTGGCATTCTCTTCTCTTCCTGTTATGTACGTTCTTCTGGGCATTTTTTTCAAAAAAAAAGCCCAGTTTCATCACAGTTAAATACTTGATGTGAAGAAAACCTGTTTCTTGGGTGGCAGAGCCTTTTGAAATGGTGAACGTAATTATCGGCAGTGGCTCCTTCTCCATGTCCAACAACATTGTGAACACCAGTTCTCGCTTTAAAACTGGGAAACCATCCTTTGCTAGCGCGGAAGGTTTCACCGCTATTACTAGTGGATGGCCTATCTTTCAAGAGATCTTCGTGATCTTGCCTTTGCATATTTCATAGCTTCAGCTAGGCTATCACTAGCCATTTGCCTATCGTTTATCCAAATTAATAACGATCTCTGTACTTCAAGTGAACCTTCATAACACCTTTAGCAACATTAGCCTGCGTAATCGTATCTTTTTGCTGTAATATCTTACCGATTGTTGACTTAGACATGGCATATATGTTGGCCAGATCAGTCAAATGCACGCCACTTTTAAATTTCTCAACAATTTTATTCTTTTCTTCAACAGTTATTACTTTTACCTTTTCAGCTTTTTTAAATTTCTTTTGTATCTTTTTGGGTGACAGCTTTTTACAATGTACGGTACTTCGATCAAAATAAAGTGAAGTAAGTTCTTATTATGAGAACGTGTTCAAATCACTACCGACACAAACCGTATCTATGCGCGAACTGAACTGATGATGCCAGCAAGCTTGGTCAATGTTATACGTTAGGAGAAATTTCGTTCGTTCAACAAAACAATTTTTGTTTGTAATTCAAGTTTTTTGTTGTTTAAACCATTCGTTGTTCAAGGGCTCACTGTATTATATCATTTTCATTATTAATTTAATATTTCTAGACCTTCCAACGTTATATATATAATATATATATCTATATATATATAGCTATCTATATAATATATAATATATCTATATTATATATATATATATATATATTATATATATATATATATTCTATATATATTAATATATAATATGATATTATATATTATATAGTATATATATATTATATAATAGTGCGCTAATATACACTGGAAACAGAAAAGTTAGTTGAAGAATATGACGTAGGTCCCCTCATATCCTTTAGTGAGAGCCTGTCACAGTCAAAAAAAAATTCACCCTAGGGCTTCACAAGATCGCTTGGGCCCCTTACTGTAATATCTCGTCTAATGTAGGTTCATTACTCTTGAGCCAGGCACATATATTAACCTAACTATCCTCTACAAAACCCCCGTCATTCACGTCACATTATGCACCTTTCTTCTTGCCCCTGCCAATACACTTTTTCTTCTGTCTCCCAGCAGGTACAATTCCCAGCACCAACCTACTATGCATCCTCTTAACCAACCGACTATCACTCATCATTTCTATATGACCAAAGAGAGAAAAATAAATTGTATTTAATATATATATCATTTTCATCATCATCATCTTCCTTTTCTCCCCAAGACTGGGGGTAAGGTACGTGACATGCATTTCGGAAAAAAGAGGAGTCGAAGAAAGAATATGACACAAGGTCGAAAAGAAAGCCCAGCCTTACCCTGTACCATTTTATACCATATAGTGAGAACTCGTCGCATGTCAGAAAATCCATCCTGAGCTTCAGGGACCGCGAGAGGACTCCTACATTCTAGGCATATTGTCCAAGTGTAAGGTTCTCCTAGCCCATTTGGCCACAACCATGCATCACCTCACATAACCCCGCATTCACTCCTATTATAACACTTATTCTCGCTCTGCCAAACCCCTTTTCTTCAGCATTTCCTTTACTGACCTCAATCCACTTTTTCTTCGGTCTCACCAGCCAGTCGATTCCACACACAGCTCACCACTATAACATCTTACCGTCCCTGTTCAATTCAATCCTTTACAGTGATACCCAAACATCTTAACGTACTTCTTTATTCAGCTTCATTACCTCTTTCTTAACACCACATAACTCTCAAATTAATAATAACTCATTTTAATGATTTATATATGTCATGGTGCAGGTTATGTGGATTAAAGTATAACAAAGAAATCTATCAAACATATGATTTATATATTATATTATAGTATATATATATATCATAATATATTTAATATATATATAAATATATATATATATATATCTATATGTAATTATATATTATATTATTATTATATTATATATATTATAATAATATTCTATATATATAATAATATATATATATATATATATATTAATATTAATATATATATATATAATATATATATATATATATTATATAATATATATATATATATATAATATAATATATATATATTATATTGTGATGGGATGATTATAAATTGTTGCCGACGATTAAAGTAAATTTTGACGATGACGATGACGATTACGATTATCTGAAAAAATATATTAAAAAAATTTCTCTCTCTTTCTCTATATTATATCATATATATATATAATATATAATATAATTATATATATATTATATATATATATTATTATAATTATATATATATATTATTATATTATTATATATATATATAATATATAGTATATATATATTAGTTAATTATACAAGGCTGTAGACAGGGGGATCAGGGTCACCCGAAATTATTTAGACTATCAAAATTTTTTTATTCCTTAGCCTCTAATTTTAATAATAATAAATATAATTAATAATATAATAATATAATAATAATCTAATATAATTGAAAAGTATTTATAAGTGGAAATGAGGAGACATGTTTGTGGTCAGTAACGATTTCTTAGGTTAAGTGCTGATAGCCATATATGATATTAAAAATATTTTGACTCAGGACTTAAATGTAAGATGATGTTTACAAGTTTGCAAGATGATAGCAATTGCCTTACCTCAGTGGAATATATGGGATGTATATAATATTTAAAAGATAAGGAGGGGGATCTGTAATCGTTGATGGACTAGCAAGTTCATTCCTTCCTCAACTAAATCTTTCTCTCCTATAAATCCGCGGTGATCGTGCCTGTTCTCTAGCCATTCAGGCTAGAGAAGTGCGTATCGGGGTAGATCACAAATTTCTCGTTTCACTCCAATCACTCTCTAGCCAATTTTTTTTCAGTAATACTAGAAATCGTTGCAGGGTAGCTCTCGAAGAGTACAAGAGCGGTGCTTTTCATCAACCGAAGGGCGCTAAACTTCCTTGTTCTCCTTACTGACAAATCTTCTGGCCTCTTTGCCAAAAACATCTCTAGCACTTCTGTAAAATCTCCCTTTCCTCGATGTGATTCTTTTGTTAATCTCTTCTCCTCAACTGAAAGGGCTTCTCGTCGCCTCTCTATTTTCCACTACCTCAACCTAGACGATTCTGGCATTATCTCTTCCTCCTCCTCCCTCTCAGGTGTTATTTGTTCTTTGCTGTTGATTACATTTGATGGTGCATAGGCCCCTGAAATCTAAGAAGGATAGGAAGACGGGTGGCCCAGATGTCTATATATACGCATCCTCCCCAAGTTTTGAAGTGGAGAGTTGTAGCTTCTACAGGTATCCGCCTCGTTCAACTAATACTCCTATGTCTCAATGACTAGCACTTTCCTCAGAGTTGAGCTCGGGCATCATATCCAAACCTATTCGAAAAAAGGAAGCCGCTCTGATCTTCTAACTATCGCGCCTTAGAGCTCTCACTTGTATTCTATCTAAGATCTTATTGAACCCTTACTTCAACTTTAGCTTCTTAGATTATCTGGAAATCTCATCCCTTTCTTTCGATAGCCCAGTACGCTTTTAGCGGCTCGAGATTCTTCTGACAGATATACTTTTCTACTATCTAACCGATTTTATGGTTTTTCATATATAAGAATACGGGAGATTGCGTGGTGGCCGCGTTGACATATATCCAAAGAATTTGACCGAGTTGGACAACCGTCCTTATAGTCAGGGCTCTCAAAAACGGACATATTATATATCTGGCCTCGCTTCCGAAAAAAAATCTCTGGATAACGCACTGATTATTAAGGGTTTCCCCTATCTTATCTGCTTAATATTTGCTTTATTATCGTAGCCTTCTTATTCTTTATCAAATAACTCACGGTCTATTCACAATGTCTGGCTAGAGATAGATGATTATTATAGGGGGATTATTCTATCCTTTTTTCTGTCAATATAGTGGTGTTCCTCACAACCGCGACTTACACTTTGTAACTCTAATATATTCCTAAATACTTTGCAGTATATATCATTAATGAACACCACACTATATACCATCTCACCTATCCTTACTATATAGTCCATATTACATAGCCCGATTGAACTCAATTCGACCTGTATCTACATTAACTCTTTAACTCATATATCAAAGTATTATATATACTACTTATATTATATTCATTATTAACATAATACAAAAATATACTTCTACTAAGATTGCCTTACTATCGATAACTTAACTTTATCGTTATATCAAAAATATATAATATACACATATAATCTTTAGATGAATTTCTTTAATATTTATCTACAAAATAATAATAATTCATAGTTGTAAAATTAAAATTTCATTAAAACTATAACAAAGGACCATTCAAAATTCATACCTACTATCTATTCTCTGATACGAATACAAGCGATACCTCACCTCTATACTTTCTCTATTCTTATCTTTTTCTATGAAACGGTTCTATATCGTCCTTACTTTACTGATGACAATAAAATGAAGTCCCTTCTAAAGCCTTACACATAAGTTTGTAATTCCAATTTCATATTATTGGAAAAAAAAAGATGCCGTGTATGTGCTCACATACAAAGGGTTGCTTAATAGGCAGCGACTACAAAGAAACTTGATGAGTTCGTGTTTTAAGAACCGTATCAGCGATAGACTTTTTATACTACAAACACGCTTTCTCTATATTATAAGTATCTGATCCCACCACGCCTCACTCGGTTATCCACCTCATAGTTGG
This sequence comes from Trachelipus rathkii, assembly GCA_015478945.1. NCBI lineage: Eukaryota > Metazoa > Arthropoda > Malacostraca > Isopoda > Trachelipodidae > Trachelipus > Trachelipus rathkii. The sequence continues at coordinate 23,291 of JABUQX010030817.1, forward strand.
AGTACTCTAGGCTTACTCTATATATTTATTATCTGAGGGTGGCGGCAAGGCTTCTGGTTTTCAACATACTGGCTCTTTGGATAGGGCTGGAGTCAAAGAGCCAAAAGGTTATAAAACTATGTTCTGTTTATAAGACTTAGTTATCTATATCTATTCTATCAGGCACCAAATTATTATATATATATTACTACAGCGTCAAAGTGCTCGAGGGAACTTATCATTTTCGTACCACCTTACTTCGAGGCCTCGTAGCAAAGGAGGCTGTATTGTGTTGATTATTGGTAATTCCAGGCTAGTTCGTCTGTGGTGCTTCCTTTTTTTTTTCCGACCTGTGTTCTGTGGGAATCTTTCCATCTTTGTAATCGGGTCTGCTGTATTATACTCTCCTCACTTTAAACCTGCCGTCGTTGCTTTCTCTGGCGTAATTTGCGCTAGAGAGTGAGTTTTAGCGTACAACACCCCCTCTTTGTGAATAAAGCTCCTGACTGTGAGTGGGGTACAACTGTAAAAAAAAAAATTCCTTAGGTGGGTGCAGAATATGTGTAACATATGAACTAAATTCCCCTACTGCTAACTATACACTAATAAGATATAGTAATAATATACTACAAACATCATTATCAGTAGATTACATATCCAAGATATGTCATCATTGATGATACAAAACATATTTAAATATTTTTAACAAAAATAAATCCATTACTTTATCTTACACCGTGGCGAATAATTTTCGGTAAGACAGAGCAGACTTGCGCCAATTTTCACATGCGTTGAATATGAATCTGTGCATCCACAAGGCGGATTTTTCACATAACTTTTAAACGCATATATTTCAACAAAATAAAATCGGTTTAAATATTTAATACTTTTTAGAATTCTAGAGCACTCAAACAATTCAAAAATAACAATAATATAAACTTGATTGATAAAGATGATTTAGTATTAAGGAATTGAAAAAGAAGTTCAGGGGGCTCGATCAAGACAAAATTCCACTTCATTAATATTAATGTTATTAATATTTAAATTTTTCATTAATTGGTTCAGATTTTGGCCAAATTCATAAGGATTTCCACACAAAAAAAGATAGGTTCCCAGTTTGGGCTATATACTTAATTCGGTAATCGATGTATATGATGGTTTTCACTGAGAGAATTGAGCATTTATAGCTGAAAAGGGAGGATGCTGAAGATGATCTAGGGTTGGTGAAGATGATCTAGGGTTCTATATGATATACCTCTATGTTCTGTAATACGAGTGGAATGGTTTCTAATGGTCACTTTCCTATGTAGGTGACATCACAGTCACCGCATTTGGCGGAGTTGGCAACTTTGTGTTATAATATATATAATATATACTATTAATAATATAAACTTTATTTGAAACTCTTCGAATAAAAAAAAAAAAAAAAAACAAAAAAAAAAGTATTTAAAATAAACACAAATATCATTTTGGCGGTGCGCCAGAAGAACGGTTGCGTAGCAACCGGTAGGACGTGTTCACCGCTTAGTCATTTGGCCTCCGGCCCTTTGATGCCCCTTTAGGGGCTTGAGCGCCGCCTTTGATGTTATTGGCCTTGTATTTTCGGGCCTTATGATACCGTACAAGGGCCGAAATTGCTTCATAAAAGGGTTTGTGAAGGGATAAGTGGGATTAAACGATGTTCGTGAGGTACCTGACGCTGTACTGCTGTAGGTAACTGTCGGCTTAGGTGACAGAGGTCTGTAGGTAACTGTCGTAACTTGAATTCTCTGTATGTTCTGCTGTCCTATACTTGAGTTGCATTTTATTTCCATCCACCACTCACACCTACACCTCATCACACGAGCTAAAGTATCTAAACCATAGCTCTCTAACACATCACGCACACATCGCTAGGCCTCTTATACCTCACCACACACTCCGCTACAGGAGTCACTTCTACCTTATATCACACATAGACCCCATAGACAGCTTACGCAGAACCCAGAATTTAGTCAAACTCCTTAGCTCTAACTCACAACATACACATACCTACACACCAAGACACCATCCCTCGCCCGCGCCTATATAACCCACACCACCCTCTATCAACCGCCATAGATACATACACGCTACCCAAAGATACATTACATCGATCTCCTCACTTCTACAACACCAATCGTACACCTACATCCTACTCACACTATGATACTGTATAACACAACAAGCATTACACAATATGACATTATAAACACCACTACAACCTTTCACACCTCACCCATCACCACACACAAAAAAACAATCTACCAAAGAAAACCACACTTACCACACCCACCCACTAAGACACGTCAACACCCAATACACAAATTCAAAAACACCACCACAAGCACAAAACACACCATACACCAAACTACACGTTCTACAACACTCCAAACCACCAAAAAACGCACACCCAAGATCATAACATACCTACCTAAAAGAACACAACCCTACAGAAAAAATTATCCAACAAAACTATAAGACACCATACCCACACAAATAAATCAAACACAAACTATAAAAACTAATCCTACCTCAATAATCAACAAAAAACAACATTTAACAAACACCTACATATGAAACATACGACTCTATCAACAAACACAACAAAACAACACAATCACTACACACAAAACAAAGCAATACATACAACCGCAACATACTCATTCTACACAGAACACCACAATTACATCATCTCACAAAACACGACACACAAAAAAATCTACTTATAATATCCGCCCAAAAACACAAAAACTCACCCAAACACCTTACTTTGCACCAATAATTCAGTAACAAAAAAATAACGATCCATCAGCACTCGATATCTTAATGCCTCTGCTTTGATGCCCCAGCTTTGATGTGATGCCTCTCAGGGCTTTGGTTTTTTTTTATTTCTTTATGCCTCAGCTTGATGCCACATATGCTTTGTTGGGCATCGCTTTGATGGGCTTCAACCTTTGTAGGGCTCAGCTTTGATCGGTCGTGTCACACTTTGATGGCTTCAAATTTGACGGCTCAGCATTATTGATGACGACTCTCAATTACTTTGATGGCCGGAGGCCTTCATGTATTCGTGTACAGGCTCTATCATTATTGATGTCCATTTTCTCATACTGATTGCATTGTCTATTTTCGCCGAAAGATAGAAACCTGTTTACGGCGATCACGACCTTTTCTGAACCATGCATTAGCATTCCTGAGCAAAAGAATAAGAGTTGGCGTGGGCAGCCAACCACTGATATTCACCGATCTACGTTGCCTTTCGTAGACACGCTTCAGGTGCATACGAATGTCGGCAATTTTCCCCCACACACAAGGCGATAATAAGGGATAGTAAGATGGTTGTCTAGAATAGGGGTGTGGATATAAGTATGTGTATATTATATTTGGATAAAAGATGGTGTCTCTAGATGTTGTCTGGAGGATGCGTGTGGATATAAACGCAGAACTGAAAGGCGAACCCTTAGGCACTGGAATGTCCACAAACAGATCACACAACCATAACAACATACACAGATGACATAACACTAACTATGGACAACATACAAAAAAACAAAAATAGGAAATCAAAAAAATAAAAAATCAAATAAAAAAATAACAAATACAAAAATAATATTAATATATATATATATATATATATATATATATTATTATATATATATACCTAATATATTATATATATTTAATCGTTAATATTATCTCAAAATCTTAATATTGTTCAAATTAATCGCAAAAATTCGCAAAAATTGCCGATGACGTAGGACGATTGAAAAAAACTATGTCCGATTTTTTGCGAATGACCGATGAGATTAATCGTCCCCTCCCTAATAATTATATTCTATATATAATATACTATTATATACTTATATATATAATATGGAGTCTATGATATATAATATATATATATTATATATATATTATATATACCTATTATATACTTTATATATATATATATATATTATATATTATATTTCCTAACCACATTCTTGTGTATGAAGGGGTTTGAAAAAATTAAAGGTAGGGGTGGGAGGGAAGGGAAATAAATGTTAAGGAAAATGAGAGATTGAGTGAATTGTATCATAAATATATGGCAAGATGATTGGTTTCTGTGTTGGCGAATCTGATGGAGTTTGAGGAGGAATTGGTAGAGGGGTTTGGCAGGGTGTGTGTGCAAAAGGAGGAACTTGAAAGCAAATGTAGATAAGAGTAAAGTTATGGTAGTGAGCTAGGAGAGTCCGTGCGTGAAATTAAGTTAGATGGGAGCAAGTGGATAAAAAGTGGAGTTTTTAAATATTTAAGAATATAAGTGTTGAATGAAAAGGGAACAGATGATGCAGATGTTTAGGGAAGTTGTTTGAATGGTAAGAGTGTATTCTTTAGGTGGATGTAAAGGAATTAAGTCTTGATGCGCAAGGTTCTTGCATCATTTTATGTTGTTTCCTGTGTTAATGATTAGTAGTGAAACTATGGTGGAATAAGAGGTTAGATCTAAGGACAATGTGTTCAGATGGATAATCTTACAGGCGTGTTA
>JABUQX010030818.1:0-22762 GCA_015478945.1 Trachelipus rathkii
TGTTAGTAATATAAGTGGGTGTGCCACCACCAACTATTATAATTATATATATATAATATAATAATTACAATTAATACAAAATGCTATACAATTTAGCCAATTAATTAGTTAAGTATATATATAAAGTTATATATAAGTGTATGTTAATAAATGAATATGAAAGATTATCGATAAGTATAATAAATATAATAGCCTTATATATAATATATAGTAGTTCATTGGACAGTATACTGGGTAAACTACATATACTATTTATTACCATAAAAGTAGTTCACGGAAAGTATTTCAGGTTCTAGGAGACCATATATATATATATATACTATAGGTAATATACACAATTAAATAATATTATGCATAAACAAAATGGCGATATTACCTTTTTATATATATATATATATATAATAATATAATATATAGTATATATAATTATAATTATATTAATATATATATATATTATTAATAATAATTATACTTAATATATATATATTTATATATATGAAAAGTATAATTATCCGGATTGCTTAATGATTAAAAACCCCAACCAAGTAATACAAGTAGATGTAGAAATCCCCCATAATTAAATATTAATTAATGATATTTATAGAATATATTTTGGAGAAAAACAATATATTTTCGAGAATATATTAATATTCCTCTATACGCTTAGAAAAACCAATTCACGTCCACAGATAATTCTCTCTCTTCCTCGATAAAATAGGTATCTGTGTATTCTATTCCTAACTAGCTATGATATAGGCAATTATTTCCCACAATACACAAATTTTTATCACAATTATGAATTTTTTAACACATGTTAGATATAGCTTATATTCTATACATGTGTTTGCCCATAAATAGTTATTGAATCGTGGAGACCGGATTAGTCACTTTCACACACCATCCTACTTTTATTATAACATAATAACTATTGAAATAAATTTACTAATTAGCATTATGTTTTTCTCATTTTATAGTGAATATATGCGGGTGGGATCCTAAGATTAACGATGATATATTATATTCTAGCGCTGATGGACCGAGATATATCCTTCTTATTCACTTTACATTATGCTACGAGACCTCGCTCTATTTGGAGCTAAAAATTAAGTAATTTCGTTAAACCACACTAATGGGTATATATACATATATATAAAGAACTCACAAGGTAATTACTTATGCCCCTACAGCTCATCATTATTTATCACATCAGAGCCATGCTATTTAATCGGATAAATAACTAAGTTAGAACTCAAAAAGCAAAAACCCGATACGGTCTATATATTTATATTAATCCAAAAATGAATACTCAATAATATCCACGTGAGAAATAAACTGTGTTAATATAATATCACTGAGAATGAGTCTTATCTCTGAGATACCTTATTACGTAATACTCTCTTCTCTATATCACATTACCAACTTAATTATCAACACTGAGATTAAAAGTTTATTTACTTAGATATAACGTTTCGTAAATTTAGTGAGCGCTTAATGGGATCAGGCACATAAACACTCAGGCATATATTATTCTAGTCTTAAACAAACTTAAAAGATTATAAATTCAATCTTTAACAACTCTTTTTAAAATTTAATTAATTATATATAAAAATATATAAAATAACGAAATAAATTCCGAGTTTCACTTTTGACGGTCGATTTTCTGAGAGTATAGGCAATACGAATCTTTACTCAGTCTTTAGAGTAATCGTATAAGGCAACGTACTCCAATTAAGTATGGTGACTATTTATAAATTTGTAAAATATGTATAAATAATATTTTGGAGAAACTTTCTCATGAGTAATTTATTTTTCTATTAATTATATTTATAGATTTGTCTTAGAACAACATATTTCGAAATTTATCCAAATTTTATTGATAAGTCACGTATGCATTCCCAAAACTTATTGAGATCTCAAAAATCACGTAAATAAAGGTATTTTATTAATTGTTAAACAGTAAAAGTCCTCTGCATTTTCAAATGGTACTGTATAATTTCGAAGCCATTATTTTAGATCGCAATAACATAAATATAAAACTTTGAAATAACATATTAATTGAGATACATAGAATAATAGCAGAAATATAAATGATATACGGAAATGTTATTCGGAAATATATAAGAGAATTTATAGGCAATGGATTTGTTTTCTACGTGATATAAGAAGGGAATAAATAATAAGATAATATTTAATTTACACCTAATATATAATATATAATTAGTGAATAAATAATAATAATCCAAATAAATAAATAATAATAATATTTAATAAATCATAAATTATATTATTTAATAACCTTATAAATTAATAATATATATAATAATACATAAATATTAATAATAATTAGAATATATAAATAAATCATTAATTATTTCGAATTTATATATATTATATAGAGATAATAATATATAATAATATCAATATTTAATAAGTAATAAATATATTATGCAAATTAATAATAATTATATTGATAAAAATAATAATCATATTATGAAAAACTGGAAATTGCCTGGTTACAACGGATTCGTAATGACCATTATGCACGTCATATTGAGCATCGACCAGTATATATTTTAACCTACGTCACTTTATTAGTGGTCATCAGAGCAACTGCGAGTAAGAGATATAATATTTAGTAAATTATATGAAAAAAAAAAATAAACTAAGTGAATAAATAATAATATCTAAATTTAATATAATATTAGATTATTATATTTTATAATGATTTTTATATTAATAAAGTTTAATTTTGAGTTATTATATTACCATAGTAAATAATATTAAGTTGTTATATGATCATTATGTTAAGAGTAACATGATAATAAGCTGTTAAAATATAAAATATAATATTATGATTATATACTATGATTGTAGTATACTTATAAAATAATAGATATATATATCATAAAATATAATATAACCTCTATATATATACTCTATATCTTGTTTATAATATTACCTTAAAAAGGTAATGAGTATTAAAATATATAAGAACATCATGATGTATAGGGTATGGTAAGAGATTAGACAATAAAGTATAAAGTTAGAAATAGCTGATTCCCTATCTCATAAAAATCTGATGAGTTATTACTAATATCTCTTATCACTACTTGTATATACTATTAATAGGCTAATTAAATACTACTACTTATATCTATATATATTTATAATATATATCACCGACTTATCTCTAATCTATATCTGACAGTTCTACTGAATGTATTACACTCATATACTAATATATCTATATATACTATATATATCATCATAGTACTGTTATTACTGTATATCTAAACATATACTACTCTTCAGTGGAATTTATAAGGAAATGTATTCTTTATTTTTAAATTTCCCAGCTTGACGATACTCTCTGGGTTTTGTCTTTGGTTTCAGGCGTTTTCCAATTAAATTTTATGCTAGTCTTCCGAAATATTCATAATGTTCAAGTCTTATCTCTCATATTTTGATGAAATCTATTTTCCCATTAATTATTAAAAATGCCAAGAATTTTATTAATGTAAAAACACTAACCATTCTCGATATATAACTTTGCCAATAAATTTTAAATATTGATAAATCTAAGAACTGTAACAAACTTAGTCTCCGTTGAGAACCACTCAATAAGAGTATTACAAAATTGTGATTGTTAGTACCGCATAGCAAGAAAATATATGTTTATATTAGATATAACCTTTAATAATTAATTTTGAAGAATTGAGTCCTAATTGACAACCGTAACTATAAAGATCGGCAGATCGTGAAGAAGCAATTCACTACTTGGAATGACGATTCTGGAAGTTATCTTTCATTTATAACCTAAAAAGGGAGGTGTGATGGTTAATGAAATTTCGCTTAACAAAATTTGAACCAATCAGGGCTAAATACCGACTCAAAAAGACTTACTTAGAGACTTTAAATAACAATCCAGCGGAATAAACTATTTTACTCACTTATGAAAATATAATAGAAATATGATTATGAGATAAATATACATTATAATAACATTAACAATAAGTAGCGTGTAGGTACACATAAGCAGCAAGCACTTCAACAAGTCTCTTGAAACTTTTTGTGTTATAATCAAAGAAACAGTGACAAACCTCAAATAGATCTATATAAAGTGTAATTTTGCAATCGATCCAAAATTGACGTGCCAAACATATTTCGTAAAAAACTACTTAAATAATTTACAAGTCACCCCATCATCACAAAGAGGACACATTTTAACTTCAATTACATATCGTTCACGACACCTCGACAGATTTGGCGTCCGATAAAGGGACTAGTATAGACCAGTACAGACCAGCACAGACTAGTACAAAGACATAGTACGATCCAAAGAAAATAGGAAGCTAATAAAAACTACTGAGATGCAAATAAACACACAAATCAAAAATATCAAAAATGATAAAAATTCCTCATCGTCAAATTGATTGACAAAAAGCTGCCATATATAGCTAAAAATATTTTTTTCGCGGGGCATCAGACAAATAATCTGCAATAATTTCTCAATGGTTTCATTCCTAAAACTACTTTATGTGCTACAGAAGATAAAAACAAGAAACCCAGAGGAAATCCGAACCAAAAAATTTTACGCATTCTTGTCAGGCACAAGGGATTCGCAGCAAAAAGATAAAAGGTTAGTGTGTTCATTTCTCTCAAATTTTTTATTGTATCTGTATCTCATACTTGTGATAGACCCACGCAAGGTCGAGCAGTAAATGAATTTGCACCTATACGTATATAATATATATAATATAATAGTATATATATATTATTACTTAATACTATATTATGAATTGGGTTTAATAATTTATTATATTATATAATATAACTTATATATTATAATGCTTATAATACTAATATTTATATATTTTATCTGTTTAGTATGTATTTTATCATTTTTAGATATTTTTGTTATTACATGAATATAAATTATTAAAATTAAACCTTACCTTTTAATATTATATTAATAAAATTCATTATATAAATATAATTTTGGATCTCTAACCACTCATTATAGTTATCTAAAGTATATCTGTATAAATTACTCCGTATATTGTAAGGTAAAAAGGGGATATAGGTCTTGCAGTATAATTCTTCCTTCCTATAAATACCCTAAAGCATATATTTTATAAGTTAATATTTAATTTTTTATTGCTTTTCGATATAATGGCCTTAATCATAATATACACACTCACTATTGATATATGACACTTCCTAGTCACAGTCACACTTGTTATAAATAACATATACATTATATTCATGAAATACAAATAAAATTCTTAATATTTTATAAAAATTTTAAAAACTTTCCTAATATATTGCCACAGAAAGCACAATTTAAAGACTAGACGCTGTATTCCACAAGCCTTCGTAGTAAACTACCTTAATACGATAAAGTATCACATTTCACTGTGTATTTGTTAAAACACAAAGCATTTCTAACACTTTCTATACCGAAACTCCTCTCATTTTAACCAAAACAGGAAAAACCATTTTTAGCAAATCCCACTTAAATTCGCCAACGTAGAAAAATAAACGCAAAACTATACGTGAAACGAAAGTAAATTCATAGATACTCTTCATTTTTAGAACTTAAATATATACTAATAATATATACAAGCACTATAAAAATATTTTTCTCCACAAGACATTAGCAATTTCTTATATGCAAAGAGATCTTCTTTCTGTTGCACCAAAGTCAACACTAAAGTATTATCATTGAAGACATCCTGCCTCATTTCCTGTCACTAATATTCGAAGAATATTGTCTACGACTTAAAAGGCAGAATGACTAAATACTAATAAAATAAATATAATATATAGATATATTACAAACGTATTATACATATATATATATATATATATAAATATATAATTATACTACGGTTAGGACTATATTTAGTAGTATATGTATATACGGATATATGTATGTGGAGTGGCCTATATATAGGTAGAGAGAGACTTATAAATTATCATACAAAATACTTAATATATATAATATATAATATATATATAATATACTATATATCCTACAGGCAGCTATACACAACCACTCCCAAGTATAAGGCTGGTTCACTACAGACCAGCGACTTCGTCTGCTCCGCTTTATGATAGAGTCAACCCTATGAATTCAATTACTGAAATTGTAAAAGACAAAATAGATTTTTGCAGACTGCAAAATGAAAATAAAGATAACATTTTTTTCTCATACAAATGTCCAAATCAATTTGAGAAAAAACGGACAAAAAAACGACGAAAAAACGCGTTCACTTTAAATTATATATTCAAATATTCAGAGTGCTTTTAGACGAAAGTGACCATATTCTTTGAGACATCATGCATATAATGATTAAAAACACTTTTAAAACTATTTAACTTAATCTCACACCCTTAGGAAACCATAAGTAATTTTTCCCTTCTCAGACAAAAAATAAGTGGGCTCGTAAAAACCTCCTCTCTTAGAGGCAAGTTTAATATATATTTAGTCGCAATAGCGTAGGAATTGGATATGAAACTAATTTAAAAGGCTATAAAATATATAGCGTAAGGAAACAATATCGTATTTATATGATTAATATAATAATATATCATATTAAATTTAGATTAATATTATATTATTATTTATATTATCTATTATCTTTTATCAAATACTCTTATGATTGTGGGAGAGTTAAAGTGTGGTTATATGAAACGAATATATTATATGTATGGCATATTAGTAACAATATATATATAATATCACTTATATATATATATATTCTCACCAATATATTACTATGTTCATAACATTGTAAATTTATCCCTAAATAATATATATGATATAGGTTATACTTTACTAGCTATCTATATATTCTAAATTTATATGGATCTTAGGAGAAGGAGATGATGATATATGACATATATATTTATGTTTATTTGATAATTGAATTTTATTGTATTTTTTTTCGCCATGTACACATCACGTTTCCTCAATAATGACTTTACTAGTGACATCATACTTAAAGCGGAAATATAGAAATAATTACCATATATTTATATAGAACTTACTATCTATATATCTATATATATATCTATATATCATTATACTACATATTATATATATAGCTAATTTAGGATGATATATTATTCATGCATTACTTGTTAGCTTATATTAAGCTATTCCATGAGTTATGCAGAGCCAGTTAGAATAATATATATAATATATATATATTTATCTTTACGGATTCTATTATATACTATTATTATATATATTTAGTCATTTTTTTTATCGGTATCACATAAAAGGGGGGAGAAAAATGATATTTCAGAAATAAACACAGAAAAAAGGAGCTAAAAAAGAGAGCCCAGAAAAAAATTGAGTATTTAGCCATATTAGGCCCAGAAGAGCTTCCCAACCAGGCGAATAGGCGAAACTGTTAAACATCTGTAAGATCAGCATGGTGAGCTACCAAACGGATTTACACAATGGCCACAAGAGAGTTGAAAGATATAGAGAAGACCTGAAGCGTAGAGCTAAGGAAAACAGATTAAGAGTTTTATATTGGTACAGCCTGGTGTAATGATAAATATTTTAGTGTAGAGAATAACACAATTACTAAGAATTCAAGCGAGAGGTGGAATAAAGTAATATGAAGAAGTTAAAAATGCTAAAACTGGGAATAGAAAATTTAATGACATACAGAATTAGAGATATGAACGTAAAAAGAGAATGATGGGAATAAGCAAATGAAGGAAAGAGTATACAAAGGATAAAATATGTAATTCATAATATATAGGGGATGAAGAGAGACATATAGCGACAGTAAAGCTTCGTAATAAATGGCAAGGCTAATATATCCGAATACCATAAGAAATAGGCAAGTAAAGCCAACACCCCTAGTTGAAGAAACGCAATTTCCAAACACGTCCAGAGAAAACCTATGCTAATTAAACTCCATGATATAATTAAAGCCCTAAAGTAAATAAAATTAGACGATATTCACTGCTTTTAACAAATCAACACGAATATATATATCTTCAGAACCCGGAGAATATCACAAACACGGTTATCGAGATTACGTAACTCCCACTAGATCATTAAAGGGGTGAAAAGGCAGAGTAACAGTCCATCATATGTAGAATTAAAGGTGGATTTAAGAAGTAATTACCCAGAGAAAGCCATTGCAATATTCGGAACAATATAACCCTCATAGAATGAGGAGTTGACAACAAGATCTGAAAAGGAAATTAGAAGAAGATATCAGAAACAATTTCACAGCATAGGCATACAGATCTGCCCGTTGGCAGAACAGAAGAGGTAATCCTAGAAGAGTATAGAGAGGTAACGCAATGTGGGTCGCAACAGAGAGGAAGAAACTCTATACCCTGACAGCACAGGGGTAGAATGCTTGTAGCAGAATTTGATAGATCCATCCTTCTGACGAAAATTCAATATGAGAATGAAGGAGTCTCTACTCAACCCTCGTCAGTATCCATACTAACTGGGGATGAGCCAGGAATCCCTGGTAAAATTGACTTCGAAAGAAACAATATGGCAAACATTATGCAACCAAGCCTCTGATGAATGACAAGCCGAATAAAGTGCATATGAAGAATATATTATTTCTAAATTAGAGAAGTACTGTACCATCGGCAAAAGGGCGAAACAGAGCCCTAAAAGAGAGAGAGCGCACACAAGTACCTTAATGATGTATTGAGTCATATCCATCGGTAAAATAGGGGTCAATAAAGCAAGCTGCGCATAGAAGATGAAGCGGATCAGACCTGGGCGAGGTATAAAGTATGTACCTCTGTTCAAGGTGAGAAGAGAACTTTCGCAGAAAGATTGCGAGAAGATGCACCTGTACCCCATTATGCTGGTACGAAATAAATAATAGGTAGAAGCGTAGAATATCTTGTGAAGATGTTTTAGGTGTCAATCACATAATATCACTAATACCACATATAATAGTGGTTTAAAACCATAATAGTGTGTACTAGTCATTGTAATTGTTTATATTTAATATAATTAATATTTATTTATAAAATTCTAGCATAGTTTTTAAAATTTAAAGTGCATTCTAATTCTCAAAAATTCTAGGATTTATTTCTAATTTTTTAGCACATGATATTCTCATTACTCATAGAAATTTTTTTAATATTTATATTAGAATGGTTTTTTTTTTAAGATAAACAGTTCTTTAAATTTTTATTTAAAATAATTTATTATTAGATATATTCTCTCCCATCTCTTAAAAATTTTGGCAGCACACAGATTTAGTTACCTACTAAAATGCTAAAGTACGAATTTAGCTTAAAAATATAGTATAGCTACCAAAATAATTTTAAGGCACAAATCTAATCATGTACAGGCTCCACCAAACACATTAAAGCATAGAGCCAATTAATAGCTCAAATCAGAAATAATCGATTCAAGGCGATAGAAATTAGCTATAGTTTATTGGAAAGAATATTTATTTATGAGCTAGTCTCGCTAAAACCGTGCAAACAAATAAGAGTCTATGAATAAAATGATCTCGAACAATATATATATTATATATATATATATATATATATATATATATATATCACAATTATCTATTATGTTATTAAGTAGATATTTCTATATATATTATAAATATAAATATACCTTTATTATAGACTTTATTGGATAGTGATCTAGAGTATAAGTCACTTCGATTGAGCATTGCTTACTTATAAAGTTTAGGTGAAACCGTATTGGCTTTGAAAGAAAGTTGATTAGTAATAGAATTTGTTTATCAAGTCTCACGACATTTCAAATTTTCTAAGGTATAGGAAGCAATTAGAAAATTAGTCAGTGGTTGAAGGAAACTTATGCATTTAATTCACACCCAACAATGAGTTAAATCCATTTACAGGAAAACCGAATTCAACTTTTGTGAATATATTTTTATTTATGTTTCCAAGTCGATAATTACGGAAAAATTCGTAAAAGCATGTATGTATTTTTTTTTTTGAAAAGCATTTAAACTAGTCAATACAATCACCTTTCCCACTATTGATTCTTGATTGTATGCCTAATAATAAAAGAAAGGTATCTGGACCCGCCTCGAAACAATATCGCAAGATATTTTTGTAGGTATCAGTAAAGGTTATAGAAGTCTCAAGGTCTAAGTCAACCGACTCGGCCCAACCGTTGGAGACATTCGGAATATTGTGATGATTTGTTTTTAGGTGACTTGTACGAATTATATAAAGTCCCAGAGCCTTCCCAGAATTGTATTCGTAAAATTCGTGAGACATACCACGAGTTGGCTGGGAACGAAGACACTCAAGTACATACTTTTGAAGGAGATTCCTGAAGGATATAAGGTCAATTAAGATAAACATGCTGTTAGGCTCACCTAATACCCAACTAAGAAGTTGTAAAATTCTATTATGGAAGTGAATATGTGAAGAAGGATTCTATCGAAAAGTGATTTTGGATATTTTTATGTTAAGTCATAGTATATATATATATATAAATTCGAGGTAAAAGACGACAATGTTGTCCCATCTATATTTAAGTCTCACTTACCTGTAAGCACCAAGGAGGATAAAGAATTTTACACCAATCTTAGTGAAATTAATGGTTAACGTAATATATTCAGTAGTAAAGAAAATAACTGGTATTAACGTCTAGGTCAACTAGCGGTGGATAAATACTAGTAAGGCATATTCGACGACTCCAATTATATACTACCAAAAAGTTTTATGGAAGAAGATGAGTATGGTACAATATTATATTATTATACTTTAGGTATATACGTATATATATACTATACGTATAATATAGTATATATTCCCGCGAACCTATAATAGTGATCAATATGGCGGTCTAAAATCTCAAACCGAAAATCCTGTATGGCCGAGAAAAATAATTAGAGCATTGTTGCTTTGCAACTTTACTTATGGTAAAATATTTACACAAAGGCAATGAAATAATTCCGTCCGAGCGTTAAGTCATATATCAAATACAGAAATGAATCGCATTGAGAGTCTCAGCTGTATATTGGTAAGGCCACAGTTAATAAGTAACTCATAGATGTTGGAAGTCCGAACCAATTAATTTCCTTCCGATGGATTCGATCACATATTCTTTGATTCTGATAAGGAGATATGGATATGTTTCGAATGCAATTGATTTATGATGCCAATAGCACCCATTTATAAATGTGTGAACATTATGCAAATATGATGCAGGTACAGAAGAGAAGTAACCATGAAAACGCCCAGTAAGGATCATCACAACTAGCTTTTGGTTACACATAAACAATTGAATGTGTAGAACCCTTCTTGGAAAAGAAAAGAAGTAGCGTTATGAAGGTACGCAAGCACATGATAAAATTAAAAATTCTGGCCAAAATAATTACGCCTGATGGCCAAATTTTGATGGAGCTCTCTGTAAAGAACTTCAATGCGCAACCTAAATCTCTTTAATGTATTTACTTCAGGGTAAGTCGAGGTTATATGACATCCCCTGCTCTAATGACGAGTTCTAAAGTGTCCACATTTCTCTCCTTAAAGCAAGAGGCTAGGGTTAAGGAACTGTCAGTCAATCGCATATCAACCAGCGCCAATTGAGCAGTAAATAACGCATGTGCCGATGGCTTAATATACAATCAGACAGATGTGGGGAAAATGTTTGTGAAATTGCCACCCTCTTGTGTTTTGGGGGCAAGTTGATGCTGGGCTTTGAAAACTCCTCCAGCTTTGGCATATGCTGAGGGTGATGATTGAATGGTCCAGTATTTGACGAACATGTTTTGCAAAATGATGTTCTATCAATTATCGCTGTTCAAATATATGGCATCCAGAACCCAACTGAGCAGGTATGGAGAAAAGCAGTTTAAGACTATTGAAGCCAGTATAAGCAAGGCCCTGCACTAATTTTTCCGGAAGTTATTCGCAACTCATGTGCACTTATAGGGAGGGATTTTATTACTCATCCACACTACAATTCATGTGAACAATTTCACATATGTTGGAAGCTGTATGTGAATCAGGAAAAAGGCTCGACTCTTAGTACAACCATTGACATATTGAAGTTTTCATCAATGCAGTTTGCCGTCAAGCTGAAAAAGAGAAATATCAAATATTATAATTTGTCTGAATTAATTATTAGTAATATGAAGCAAGTTTATTTTAAACTAAAATACTCTTGCAAAACTATAATAAAAATTTGAAAAAAAATTAACATTTTTATTTTATTCTAAACATCATCCATACCTATTCAATGCAGAATATTTGGCTTTTTTCATTAAAATTAAAGTCTAACTGTATTGACTACGTATAATTATTTTTAAAAATGCCTTCATTCATTCATAATTAATAAGTAGGGTAGTTTAATTAATAATTAAAACAACAAATTAAAATATTTTTTAATTTTTGCTGGATCATTTATGTATCAGCATTGTTAGTCTAAATGTCAGTAGTGAAACTCATATTGGGTTGCCTTTCATCACTTGCTTTGTACTTTATTCATGATTTGGCCATGCAAATTGGGAATTATCGTAGCTAAGTGAATATTTTCGGAAAGGAGGTAGTTCATAATTGGGCTTAAGCAGCTTCATCAGTTTTCTGAAACACCAACATCTCAGCAATTGAAAACGGCTGTACATCAAGAGCTATCTCATTTCACAAAAAAAAAACATTGAATTTTTTTTGCTTCTCAACTGCTTTATGTCCCATTTTTTGTGAGTTCGAGAGTTTCTTCAAATGTTATTTGAGAATGTGAGTATACTTGATGTAGATGGACGGTATTCAACTTTGGATTTCTTGAAATTTAAAGGTTACCAAAGTTCCACTCATCTAGGTACGTTTTGTGCGTTTTAGCTTTTTTCCCTCTTCCTGTACTTCTACTCCGTCTTGGTGTTGGTGACTTCAAAAATGTTTGTACATATTTGTGGTTGTGAAAGACTTTCTCCTTGTCATTTATCACCTATTCATTCATACACTGACGATTACACCCCTCATTACTCATTTTCTTTATGGCGTCATCTTCATTCACCGTGCAAAATTTCCAAACTACACTCTTGGTTTGACCTTTATGAGACATCTTATTTTAATTCTTAGAAGTGTTTAATTTCGATTAGGGGAGAGTGGAAACCCCTCACTAGTGTAATATATATTCAGTTGCTTATGAACTTTATTGCTTAATAGTTGAACTTTATTGAAATTATGAAATGAAAATTTTCCTGAAAAAATAATATAACAGGTTAAACTTAAAACATACAACAAATAAATTGTGTTATTGATTAATTATAAATAAAGCATACTTTTGAAAAAGAATCGGCAAGTTTTGGCCAATGCCGACGCCGATTCTAAAAAAAATGCTGATTATATATATATATATATATTATATATAATATAAATATAATAATATATATATATATATATATATATATATATATATATATATATAAAATATATATATATATATATATATATATATATATATATATATATATATATATATATATATATATATATATATATTGTAATATCTAAACTAAATCTTGTCTTTTTCTCTTTTTTACAGATTGAGTATTTATAAAAGTTTAAAAATTGATCTACCGTAAAACGCTAAAAACTTTATAAATTTTTAACCTTTTTTGTTATGTATCTTTTTATAAAAAGCATTAACAAGATAAACTCAAAATAAAAGACAAAAGAAATTAAGAAACCTTTAGTTCCAAATAAGTCCATCTAGTATAGTATTTAAAGAGTGTCATGTTAACTAATTGTGAAACAGTAGATTATAGAAATTTTTTGCGATGGCGTGATGAGGCTTTTTTCTAGATGATCAAACACAACTTTCGGCTTCCTTTTGTCAGCGATTTTCGGGGTTCTTTATGGGTCCTACATTGGTCTCATCTATTTTAGTGTCATCAGTCTTGTATGATTATCGGTCGTTCACGAATTTTTTTAAGAAATTAATACCAAAATAGATGGATATTTTCAAAAATAATTTATTACGTTGCGCGACATGTCTTATTCGATTGTAGGTAAGACATGAAGAATCTCGCAATTATCTGACGTTATGCTTTTAGCTGTGGACATGGCAAACTATAGGAGTTATGATGCGGCGCCTTGGCGCGAAAGAATCCTGTTTAAATTCGTGCAGGTGGACGCTCGATGTAGGGAGAGCAATTTTTTTTTATGTGAAATAAAAGGATGATATATACGATATTTTAAATATATTAGTATTTCAGCTTTAGGTTCACTGGTGCGTCACTATTTTTATTACCTTCTCTTGTCTTAATATTTATGATTTGGGTTGGCGATCTGGGGTGTGTATATCCGCTCGGAATGTAGCGTGCGTCGTGTGTAAGGGATTTACTGGCGCTGGTAGTAAGCCTTTTTAGATATTTCTAAAGTTTGCATTTATGACAGAAATAGTGTTATTAAAGCCTACTCCTAGTCCGGCTATGATAAAGGAGCTATGATGAGCTTATTCACCCTTCGTTAGCTATGATGAGATAACTTTCGGGATAAATGGAGAGTCTAAGGGATGAGAACCGAGTCCTAGTGAAGAAAAAGCGATTTTCGGATGAGGAAATTTAGCCTCTTGGGAATTTCTATCTCGTTTGTGATGCTATTTGGGTGAATGTCTGTAGTATACTTATTGTAGTATATGTCTGTACGTGTATTGGGAAGTTGGTTAAGTATCTTTTTATCTATGATGTCATAGTCATAAAGCTTTCTCATGTCTGTAGATGGTTTCTTGTGTTTTCTCAGATTTTTTTGTTTTTCTTCTATTTTTTTCATTTTCTAATTTGATATAGAGTTATTAATACTTTAAATTCATAATTAAATAATATCAGAACAGAGCGTGCTCAGTCTAGTTAAATTTTCTAGTGTGGGAGGCCACAAATTATCCCAGTAAATAAAGATGAAAAAGGGATTCTTCAACCTAAAACCAGTGTATCGTATAGTCATCTTCACCGATGCAATTACATAAATTTTGGCCCTAATTTTATTTTGGTTGACGATCCTGCCTATCACTCAAGTTTTACAGAACGCGTCATTGGACAGGGTTCATCCTAAGATGAATTGAGCAAGTGCATGCCTTACATAAGTATGATTGAGAAGATGCCTTATACAATAGTTGATGATGAGAATGAAGAATACGATGAAATTCAGAAGTCCTCTGCAAATACCCTTTGGCATGTACATAGCATCGTCCTGCTTTTACAACTAGTTGGCAAATGATGAGTTGATGTCAACGTTTGAATTACAAGAATGAGTTGATAAGTTGATGCATGTGGATTAGAATTTTGGGATGAATTTATTTGATGCGCATCGCTATCTAGGCCATAAACCGCTTTTTTAGTGAAAATTTGCATCTTAAAATTTGAATTTAAGTATGGATGTAATCTCTTTCAATAGGTAATTTTTATACTATGAATAGGGCTTTAAGACCCAATTGATGCAGTTCACTGCTGAATTATGTTGAAATAATCTCCCAGTGCCAGGAAACTACTGTGGGTACTCCAATTTCTTAGCTTACCAATACATGTCATAAAGTCATCATAAAGGAGCTGATTTTACAAAACTATCTTTATGATGCAAGATGTCGAGTATAAGATTTAACTTATAGACCAGAGCCAGGTTGTACGTGCATACATGCCATATACTAGAAAAGGAGCTAAGGTCCAGTTTAATTTACCACTTTTGCAATAATAAGGTAAGTGTTCTCACATGATCAGCAGCTAGGCAGCCACATGTTTTTATTGCGAAAGTTGATTGTAATACCTAAGATGATGATTTGCCAGATATTCAAAGATATTCGCTACTTCAGTGATAGCTCTGCGCATAGTATTCACAAGAATTATACGAGTAATTTATTAATTTGTACTATCTATCAGAAAAGAGGGTGATTTTCGATATTGGTACCAGAGAGTCGAACTTTTTCTGGCATCTCACCAAGAAAATCAGCTGCTATGATGATTGGTGGAACTAGTTTTCTTGCGCCTTCGAAGTGCTCTAGATTGAAACCCAAAATCCTGCTGCCAAAAAAAATTGTTTGATCTGTTTGTGATTAGCATTTTGACACTTTTTTTCTTTTTTTTAATGAAAAAAGAAATGAGGAATGTTAAAGGTTGTTAATTATGAAGAAATTACAAACATGGTCATACAATTTGCACGAAATTCAGGAGAATCATTCCTCTGGTTCATGCGTCGTGATAAGCAAATTTATAGTCAGTGTCAATGATAACGTACATTCTTTTAACAGATATGCTCATGTTATTCTGGCTGCGATTGTTTAAAGTATACATATCAATATCAGCCTGGTCAATATGTTGCCTGCATTTATACAAGTGAATGGTTGAAATTAGCATGTGCAATTAATTTCAGCTTGGATACATTTGATATTCTTCACACATCCCTATGGAATATCCCATACATTCCATTGGCCTGTTAGAAAAGATGTGACGGATTCCTGGACAGGACGAGTTACTTACACTGAAAAGTTTTCATAGATTTTGTCAAACATGTAAACAGAGAAAATGCTCAAGTCTCTCAGCCATAAGATGTACCTATATAAACAAATTCACAATAGTTAAAACTTTAACAGACACAATAATCATGTAGTTATTATATATTGTTTGGGGTATCAAGATATTTACAATCTCAATCATATTTTGACCAAAGAAAAGATTTCAGCATTTGAATCAAAGCTTCTATTTTAGAGCTAGAAAGTATAACAAAAACACAAGATGGATACTTCTCCAAAGTCACCTGCATTTCTGGAAGATAGTGAAGATCTATCTTTTAATGAAATCAAGGATCTAGTTATAGGAAATCTTATCAAACTTGGCAAGTGGTTCTCTGAATACAGAGCTTGGTTCACATACAATAAGTTGGATAGTTATAAATCCCATTAACTGTTAAATTGCTGATATGCCAGAAGAGCCTGGAGCACTGGCAAAGGCACTTCTGGAATTCCTCTCCAAAATATATATTAGTTTGGAGTTTAAGATCTAGTCATTTTTTTTTTTTAAAAATAAATACGCAAAGTGGTCTTATTCCCTATAAAAAATGTGAAAAATTGCTTGCTGGCCAGATCTTCAAAACCTATCTATATGACAAAAAGTTTCTTCCTCAAACCTAAAAAAAAACAATTACAAAAATAGGTTGAACCAAAAGACACGTATACAAATTGCTCTGACATTAAAATTAAACTACATTAAATTTTAGAAAAATTTATAGCAATGATTTCTTCAACCTGAAGTGAAAATATTTTCAATTTGAGATTTTTTTTTGCTTTCCTTAATAGACGCCTTTCAGTGCCACATTCCATTTTCGTATTTCTATTGCTGTTCTAATTTTTCATTACATTATGATGTTAATTTTTTGTTTTGCTTTTAAAGCTCATTTATCAAGTATTATCCATACCTTACAGTTTGTATGAAAATTTATCAATTTACCATTTTGAGTTTAAGTTCCTTGTGTTTCGGATTTAGTAAGAATTAAAAACTACATTTGAGATTGTGATTATGCCACAATTTTTAAAAATAATTGGTTTTTTTTTATATTTCACTTTCCAAAGTTTCAAAATATATGTTTCAAGTATATTGTTATACACACAAATATAGGTAATATTGTTATACACAAACATATTTTGGGTAATGTCCAAAAAAAGTGTGCGTGTGGAGTAGGAGGCAACTAAAAGAACAGAGATAGCTGTATTAGGGTCCTGCTACCACTTACTTATGCCCTAAGAATGCTTATGCATGCCTCTGATATACACCTCTAGTTCTGGAGAACAAGGGGCAGCTAATGATATATATATATATATATATATATATATATATATATATATATATATATATATATATATATATATATATATATATATATATATATATATATAATATAAATAAATATATATATATCATATATAAGGATATTTATATATATATAAACTAAAATATAGTTGAAGTAATAAAATTTGGCAAATATTTTTGGTACTTTAGGTAACTTTTCAAGCCAGAATGCCAGAATGCCAGAATAAAGTGAAAAAATAAATAAAAAGTTAAAATGGAGACTCTCTCACGAAAGCTATTACATACATTTTTATAAACATGAAAGATAAACCAATGAAAGCTTGTTTTCTGCATATATTTATCTTATTTTATTGTGCTAAATTATTTAAATACTTACAAATATCACATATGGAGATTAATGAATTATTTAAATGCAATGTGGAGTATAAAAGAGCCCATTTACAAGTTTATAACTATTATAAATTATCATAGAAAGAAGCAAGAATGTAGGATGAAAGTTTACATTGTAAATTTATTACTAGTTCTACAACACAACACATTTTAGGCTACATTCTATACAAACATATTTGATTTGACCTGGAATAATATTTTCTAGTTAATAATTCATACAACCAAAGTGAGTTAAATTCATTGTCTTGGCATTACTTAGTGACAATGGTAGCAGAGTGTAGTTATTTAGAGAAATCTATACAGTATTTAGGATGATTCTAAATTTTCAGAGAAGGAAGATTCCTAGGAAAGGAAAATTCTTGATAGATCTTTGACAAAAGATTAATCAAAATATCAGGGGCTTGAAATAAGAAATAATTTGAGAGGAAGAGCATTACAGTTAAAGGAAGTTGGTGATAGTGATGATTTAAAAGGAAAACAAAGAGCAAAATTATCTAGGGGGGAAAAAAAGTTAGATGAAATATAAAAGGGAGTGGGCATATCAAAATTGGAGAAGATATAAACGTATAGGTACAACATATATAAGCTTAAAGAAATGTAAGAAAGCAGGAGGAATGGTACAGCTGAAGAAATGAAAACCCATTAAATTCTAAGCCAAACTAATTTAAGTGAGAGCAAAATATATGTGAAAACATGTGGATCTGAACAAATTACAAATAAAAAAATGAAACAAATAATGTTGGAATATTTCAGGATTTGGGTAACCTCAGAAGGGAAGAAAGATGAAGAGTGGTTTGGAAAAAGTAAAACAAAAAAACTTAAATGGTTTAAAAGGACAAAAAGAAAAACCAATATAGATAAATTTAGAATAGTGAAAAAGTGTAAACCAGAATATCAACGGGCAAAAACTTGTCCCAGGCACTTGAAAAATAAGGAGACAACAAGTACGAGAGAAAGAAATAATAATGAGTTCATCATATTCAAGGAGTAAAGGAAAAACAAGGAAAAGAAAAATCTTCTTAAAGTTATGTAATAATGAAGTGAATGAGTGTGGAACAATGATAGCAATCTTAGATGCAGTGGAATAAAAGTTTGCAGAATATTACCATTATCAAGAATTGTAACAGGTATGTCTCAAACCAGTCAATGGAAGAGTGAAGTAGCAGCTTTTATTTAGGGGAAACTAAAATGTGAGACACCCAAAACTTTAGGTACACCAATGTCAACTTAGAAAATATATTAATAAAAAGATAGAGAACAGAAATAGCAAAAGGTAAATAAAAATAAAAAAAAAAGTAAATAATTAGGTAATAGAATTGTAAGAGAATAAAAAGGGGTCTTTTGAGTAAGAAGATTTGTGAGTGTGATATGAATGGAAAACAAAACTGTATAGAAATTACATTTCAGACATTCTAGGTGGGGGTACTTACGAATGAGAATTAAATATTATGGGTAAACTGAAAAAGGACATAAAAAGAATATCAAAAGACTGTAGAGTGTATAAAAAGTTATCAAAAAAAAGTATATAAGTAAAACCGATAGTAGGTAGTGATTCTTATCGTTTCCAAATTTAAGGAAGTTGCAGTAATGAATCTTGGATACAAGGAAAAAGGATTTTGGTAATAGTAAATGCAGCAGCATTTCTTGCCAAGATATTTGGTTAAAAAGTCAGCGATAATGAGATTGTGAAAATATTTGTGGAAAGGGGTTGTGAACATGGATCTGAAAAAATACCTTCTGATGATAATGGATCAATGAAATTTTAAATGAAGAATTTCATATAGTGACAGTGAATTAATATACTGATAAAGAGTACCATAGTGGAAAACCCATTACAAATATGTGAAAGAATAATGGTTGATTTAATAAAAAAAAATAAATAGGGTCAGGATTTTGTAGGAAGCATGAAATTTGCTTACATGGCATAATAACAATGAATATTTAACAATAAAGGAGGCTTTTCTCTCAGCTGGATTGAGTATGGAAAAAATTCTTGGATTGCTTAAATTATTGTCAAAAGTACTCCAGCAATGGCTGAAAAAGAGAATGAAGTTAAATAAAAATTAAAGAACTAAGAACATTCATAAAGATATAGAAATAAAATGATTAAGAAAGAAGTTATAATAATGTTAAGAGAACAAACTTGAAGATGCAATAACATGGGAAGGAGGTCTATTACAAAAGGAAGGGGAAAAGAAAGGAAGAAGGCCATTTTAAAGTTATAGTTAAAGAGTAGTGAAACAGAAGGAAGTAGCACAAGTTTATAGAGCTAAACTAGAATACAGAGGACTGGAAATGTCATGGAAGATGAGAAAGAAAGAATGGAAGAATCTGGAGAGGAAAATTTTGTAATGAGTAGAGGAATTATTAAAGCATGAGATTAAAAATAGTAAAAATGAAAAGTGATGTGGCATGTGAAGAAAAAACAGAGATCTGAAAGCTGATAAAGAAACACCAAAGTTCAAGATAACTTAAGATATGGTCTGAAAATAAATATGAAAGAGATGTTTCATATGTATTCTTCACAATATGTCAATTAGGCATCTCAAAAAAAAAAAATTATAATAATCATAATAATGGGAAGATTTTCCAAAATTTTCCAAAAACCTCAAACACATTTCTGTTTCATATCTCTATATAACCTATATAATACACAATATAATATAATATAAACATATATACATAGAAACAAATGTGTACATATGGAAATAAAATACATTCAAAAGAAATCTTTCTTACTTAGATTTTTTTTATAAGTTAGATAGAGTATTAAATATATTATATATATATATATATAATATATATATATATATATTATATATAATATAAATTAATATACAATATATATATAGTTCGGATTACATATGTATAAATATATAGGTATATACTAAATATATATATTATATAGTATAAAGTAATATATATATTATATATATATAATAAAACACCATATTATATATATATATATATATTAATATATATATATAATATAAATATATTCTTATATATAATAAATAGTATAATATAATATATTATGTATTTATAAAAAATAAAAAAAAAAAAAGATAAAAAAAAAAAAAATTAAGTATAGCTAATCCATACTTAATTGAACAAATAATAAAGTAGAGCTAGATTTCATTATCAAAGTTAGAAAGACTAAATGGTTTTAATAACTAAATTTCTTTCGACAAATCACAATATCAAATTATATTGATGCGATTTAAAGAAGGCAAAATATGTTTTAGGTTAAGCAAAAAAAAAAAAAATTTATGAAAGATAAAGAGAGTCCTTACCTGCAATATATCTATCCTTATCAAAATTTTATTGATGAAATATACTCATATTGATAATGAATTTTTTTAAATAGACCAATGACTACAAATAGTAGTAATAAAAAATGAGCTCTTCAAAACAATTAATCACTTACATACCATAATGATAAAATTAGGGTTAGTGATATTTTTAGATTTTTTTTTTTGAAAAAAAATCAATTTTTGATTTGTTTGACTTTTTTAGATGTGATATGCGAAATATAATATGTAAACAAACTTTTATTTAAGTTCAATATAATATTTTTTCAAACGCAGAATCCAATCTAGAGTGTCCCAGTCAACCCATAAAAATTAAGAATTAGGAAGAATTTTTAAATAATTAATTAAGGTGAAAATATAGATACATTAAGAAGCCACATGGGTCTCTAGACTGTCCAGTCAACCAATAATGAATTAGTAATTGAGCATTAATAATTGAGAAGCTGCATTGGCAGCTCTAGAATGTCCCAGAACAGTAATAAATAAAAATAAATATCTAAAAAGTCTAGCATGTCACTATCTTGGACTAGTCCAGATCCACAATAATAATATTATAACTTATAGAGAATTAAATAATTAAGAAGCCACATTGACCCCTCTAGAATTTCCCAGTCAACCCTAATACGATAAGAATGAGATAATATAAAGAAGCCCCGATGGTTCTTATTAGACTGCTCCAAGTCAAACCATAAAATATAATATTAAGAAGGCCTGCATGTCCCCTCGTAGACTTCCCATCAACCAATAATGACTCAATAATTAAAAATAATAATTAAAGAAAGACCACATTGCCCCTCTAGAATTGCCATATTACTCATAATAAATACGAATACTTAAGAAGCTTGCATGGTCCAATTTTAGAACTGGTCCCGTCAATCCAACTAAAAATTATAATTAAGAAGCCTCATTTTACTCTCTAGACCAAGGGGTTCCCCAAACTTTTTTCACCGCGCACCCTTGTTGTGCTAAAAAAATTTTGCGGCACACCTACTCTTAAAATTGGTTTGACTACTTAGTTTTAGGTCTTAGGAAAACAAGAAACACAATGGCAAATTTAATGTCATTTTACCCTTTAATGTGATAGAATGAAAAGGTTTTTAATGATTTTTATTATTTCTTTAAGTTTATATGGGAATTTTGTCATTTTACCCGTTAATACTTGACGTGAAAGTTACTCCTGTATTGTTTTTTTTTATGTAAAACATACGTTGAAGAATGCGAGACTCTGATATATAAGTGGATAAACCATAAGTCTTTTTAATG